>JAQZBX010013464.1:0-39843 GCA_029593785.1 Cabassous unicinctus | reverse complement strand
AAGACATTTTCTTTTTCATCTTTGGTCAAATCCTTTTACAATTTATACATAATACCATGAGACATGGTGTTAGTATTTAGCAAATTACTTGTACTACTAAGTGTTTTGCAGATCCTTCATTATATTTTTCTAAAACCCATTGTTAACATTTTCTTAATTGAATCTATCAATTGAGACCTCACTTTTTTATCCATTCAGGAGATCATGTTTAGATCAATGAGGGTATGTCTATTCTAATTCACTTGTGGAAACAAGCTGTATTAAATGATCAAATATATCACAAATTCCTTTTTTCAATAGTCATAAAACCATATTGCAAAGAAATTAAAGAGCCTATGAATCTATACTCTTGATACAGGTTGGACTTTTCAGACCAGCCTAAATATAAAACAACATTCCTGTCTGGTATGTTGATAAGCAATATTAACATGCCCTCAAGTGACTATATCAATTTAGAGCCTGAGAAAGGGCACCCTTCCCAGAACTTGCTCCTATACCAGCCTGAAACCTTAGCATAGAGAGTTAGTCCTTTAATTAAGGCCTTAGAAAATGTGGGAAAAAAGAGAAGCCCTTGAGATGTGCTGAAGAAAGAAGGAACTGAAAGAGGAGTTGCAACTGCATCAAAGACTTCATAGCCTCCCCATAGGTCAACTCTGACTGCCCTTTTATTTGTATTCATGAAAAGAAATCACAATAGCCAACGCACAAGAACAAGAGCAGTGTTCTGTAAAACAAAACTTCACTAAAATATCACATGAAAAATGGCAATACCATCATATTAAACGTTGTTTCATGCTTTAACTTTCTTTCCAGCAAAATATTACATGGAGAAATAAGAATTTATATAGACAGACAGATACAGACTGAGCCATGGAAAGCAGCTTCAAGAACAACACCTTTTTAATAAGTCCTGGGAAATATTTTTTACACTTTTTTGCTTCTGTTTTCTTCTTCCCCTTACCAAATAGCACCTCTTATTATAATCCTGTGCATTGTTCTGCACCAATAAGTTGAGCAGTTGACAAATGCAATTGGATTATTAAAAATCTTATATTCCCTTGATTATTTTACAGTCGCCAACCAAGAACTCTACATATGGCATTTTAATCAATTTGGTTAGCATTCTAAGGGTCCTAACCTGTGTATCACACTCCAAAGGCATTTCAGAAACTTCAGTGGGTGCAAGTCAGAATGAAACACTAAAGTGTAGTTCTAAAATTATCATCAGCAAATGCCCCCAGTGAATAGCCAACACCATGGAAAACCACAATCAATTCCACTATCCAATACTGCTCTGTGTAAAAACAAAATAAAAATATAACCATCTATTGATTTGGCCAATATTAAAGTAATGCAGCATATCAGTAATCCAATGGGTAAGAGAAAAAGAGAATCAAGTCATTTATTCAACGAATTACTTGAATCACATTCTATTCTGTATAGGTTTTCCAAGGAAGTCCTAATTTTGTAGAGCATCCATTCATTTAGGTGGTTTCCAGCACATTTAAGAATCTTATGTATAAAGGAATGCCCTAAGGAATCTTTTAAGTTTTTCCAATTACTGTGCCTTTACCTTTGTTTATGGCCACCAGAATACTAATGATAAAATCTGAAATGTATATACTGTGTTTCAAGCTTTCTACTACTATGGATTTTATGTAAGTAGCTACAACAAAGACCATATGGCCTGCAAAGCCTATAATATTTACCATGTGGCCCTTTACAGAAAAAGTTAGCTGAACCCTATCCCAAACTAAAGCTAAAGATTTTTTTAAATCCTCCCTACTTCATTGCTTTGATTAAAGTTTGGTTTATCCTGTTATTGGATAGTCAAAGTCTCAGCATTTAAATCGCGCAGCTCTCGTGCTCTCACTCATTCCGTGTGTCTCACATACTTTTTCTTTCAAAATTGGGATCCTCCATGTTGAGCCAGCTATAGAAGATAACAAGAATTAAGTGTGTGAAAAAAAAAAAAAAAGCCTATAAAATTTTATATGTAATCTTTATACCCCCAGCCTTCCTGAAACTGCCTCTTTCAGGACAATGCGATCCATTTTCTCCCTACCACCCTTGGCCTTCTTTTTGTTTTTAAAACAACCTTTTCTAAAGGAAAAAAAAAAAATTGTGCAGCTCAATAAAAAAACAAGAATTTCCTCTCCGTTTTCTTAAATTTACACATTTCTCAGGAAAAAATAATATTTACATGCAGCCTTTTCGCTTCTGTATTGTGAAGCTTACTTTTAGGAACCCCTACTCTATAGGTCTCATCTGACTTGGAAGGAAGGTATAAGATGGCCTTGGAGCTATCCCAGTTGTTTACAAATTACTTGAGTAAATGATAAGGTAATCAGATAGATATGTTAAAGTCTATTTTTCATCTATATAGCTAGTAAACAAAGCTCTAAATTGTAATCACTAATTTCACTTGCAGAATAGAGACCAATCCTTGTTTGTCCATGAAAGAAGCAGATTTCTGGGTCAACAAGCCCTTAGAAGACAAGTGGCCAGCACTAAAACAAAAAAAGAAATCTGAATGGGATTGAGGTAGAAAGGAAGATGTGGAATAGCTCTGTTTATAATATTTCAGTTTATTCCCTTCACATGAGCAGTTGAAAAATTCCTGCAGCTACCTGCCCATTCATCTTTCTACTTCCCCTCTCTTCCTTCTTTTCCTTATTTTCTCTTACCTTATCTCCTGGAAGGAAAAGGCAGATCCAGATACAAGGAAGGAAAGAAACAGAAAACAATTGAAAAAGAAAAGAATTGTTTTAGTTTCTTCTCTGCTCCCCACCCTGTCTCAAATGCTGACACTGCCATATATTTTGCTGTGAGATAAACGACAAACGCAACATGAAAAACGACACCAAAAGCAGCAAAATAAAATGTTCTAGAAAAAGACTTCAGCCACATGCATTATGTAGACTCACTAATTAATAGAAAGCCTAAAGCCTAGCAAAGCAATTAGGACCAAATCCAAAGGAAATCATACTGTTTTCAAACAGGAATGTTAATAAATATGGAAATCCTGACCTATAGCTCCAGGGTGTTGCCAGTATCCAGATAACATTTTGGATCAAGGCGGGAAGAAACAAAGTAAAAAGGGTTACAGTAAATAGATTAAAAGGATTCCAGAAGAATCACTGACAATTAAGCAAGAACAGGGAGAAATGAACTTTACCTCTGGCAATCAAGAAGTCTTTGGGGACCTTAGATAAGGTTCTTTTCAGAGCAAAGGGAGTAGAAGCTGGATATCCAAACCATAGGAAATGTAAGAAGGAACAGAATTTTAAGGGCAAAGATAAATAAAAGAAACAAGTTCTGAAGCACAAAAACCCGAGGCTCCTTCTCCTCCATGTCTCATTATATTTTTCTATCCCTTTATAATACAAGTGGCCATAATTTAAAGGTGTAATTAAAGGACAATCAGAGAGGAAGAGGGAGGATGGAAGGAGGAAAGTACAAACAACAGCGAAGGGGAGGAAGACAGGGACAAAGGAAGAGATATGAGCAAGAATGAGAAGGAAACTTTAAGAGTAGAAGATAGAAAGCTGGCTGAAAATGCAGAGGGGTTTGGGAGACAGAAATCCAGTGGAAGAGAATCAAAGTGGAGAGAGAGAAACACAAGAGTGGTGAAGCATATAAGGGGAAGCAGGAATCAAGAAACAGGAAGCAAAATGAGGTGAGGCAGGCTAGACTGGAATGCCGTAGAAAAGCACTAGGACCGTAAAAACAAAACAGTTCTGCGTAAAACTCCTGCTTGCGGTTTGTCCTCGCTATGAAGAAATAGAGAGATCCCAACAATGTCGCAAAGTCCCTGACCCCCACTCAGGCCGGCAGCCACTCAGAACCAATGAGAATGCTGCAATTCACAAGTCTTCACTTACATGGAAGAAGGATGCGGGGGAGGCCAGCCTTAAATAAGGCACAGCCCCAGCCCCAGAGTGCAGTTCTGCCTTAAGCACCGCCCAGCCCTTGCCTCGGCTGTGTACTTCCGCTTTCTTTCCCTGTACAGTAAATTCTCTGCTTGGCTGCTTAATCTGTGGCGACTCTTTGAAATCTTTCTTGCCACGTGGCCAAGCATCTGGACGCCCATACCGGCAACAAAGAGATCATACTGAATGAAAAAGAGAATTTAGGGACTGAGAAGAATCTATGAAAAATTAACTGCAGATGGAAGCCAGGAAGATGTATGTTGTATAATGTAGAATACTGAAAAGTAAATACCTGAAACTACTGAAACTCACTAAACTGTAACCCAGATGCTCTGATCTTTGATAATGATTGTATACTATCTGATCGTTACCTTGTGACTATAAAAGCCTCATTATGATTCGTGACTGGCATTGCTTGTATCCCCTGAGCTTATTTTACATCTCTGAAGTCTTGTGATCACATAGCCCCTTAATGTTTATTAATGAAGGAACCTGAGTCAGCTCAGAAATAACCCACCCCAGTTCCTAAGTTGTCTTACTAGACAAAGCTGGTTCTAACCAAAATTGGCCTGTCATGTGCAATAGCTTAAACCTTAACCTATAAGTGACCTATACCTCATTATAACACTAAAAATCACACCCATCATCACATTAAGGCTGCCATCTTCTTATGTACGTTCTGTAACAAGGCATGTAACCAATCTGCACATGCTCAATAATTAGACTATCTCTAACTTCAGTCATCTGGAGCCATTATATTCATTATCCTAAACCTGCCTGACTAGATCCTATAAAACGTCTCAAGTTACTGCAGTTCATTGAGACAGATTTGTGGCTCATAGACCTTCTGATCCCCTTGCTCTGAGCATTGCAATAAACTCTTTCTCCCTTTGAAACCCTCGTGTCACAGGAATTGGTGACTTTGTGCATCCAGCAGAGAACCCCACATTGACCTGTATCAGTGGGAGGGGAGAATTAGGACTGGGCTCAGATTTAAGGTACAGGTTGTGAAAGCTGTAGGGAGTTCAGGAAAAGAGAACCTTTTCAACATAGCTGGCTATTTAAGGATGATGGTGGGAAGAAGAATCATCAGATGTTGAGAATAGTACTCTTTTCACATGCTTTAGATTAGAAATCATATCTACTAGCCATTCTGCCTACAACAGGAAAGGGAAAATGAAAATTTACATTTTCTATGTTACTGGGTGCCCAGCACGAAGTAGGGGTTCATTATGTATTTATTGATAGAATGAACTCATTTTTTTAAATCAATATCATGAAATAAATATCATGGGTTAAAGGATATTTGAAATCCCAGATAGCTATAAGAGAATTAAATCTTTCCAAGGCTGTAGTCAAAAAAAAAAGTTATGAACTAAGATATCTCTAAAAAGTGACTACCAATCTTGGAACTCTTACTATGTGTAAGACAAGGTCCTAAGCGCTTTTTATATTATCTCATTTAATCTTTACCACATACCTGCTAGATGGGCATTATTCTCTCCAATCAAGAAATAAAGGCTCAAAGACTTTAAGTGGTTCTTTGAGGAATAGATCATGTCCACCAGAATATAAACCTCACAAGGGCAAAGGTTTTTGTCTATTTTTCTCTGCTATATCTTCTTAGAAAAATACTTGACACAGAGAAAGAGCTAAACAAATATTTATTGAATGAATGAGTTAATGAATGAATGCCTTATTTATAATAAGACAACTGAATATGGTCAGGGAAAAAAAAACACAGAATCTTGCCAACTGGTCTCATTTTAAATTCATGACAGTAAACCTCAAAAGTGGGCTCTTAACCTTGACATAGCAATCCAAGTTCTTTCCATCCACTGTATATAGATCCATGAGTCAGGATGAGATCACTTCAAAATAAATACAGAAAAAAGCAAAGATCTAATGTTTACAAGCCTGAGAGAGAGGGAAAAACAAAACAAAACAGAAAACAACCCTGGAAAAGAGAAGCCAGTGAGGCACAGCACTAACCCTAAAAAAAAGGAAGTGTTTCAAAAGTAGGGAGTAATTACTTGGGTCTCTGGAAAACAGACTTTAAGACCGAGATATGCATGCAGAAGATTTTTTAGGGAGTGATCTCAGGATCCCTGCCTGTAAGGAATTGAGGAAGGCAGGATGGTGCAGAGGGAGAACTGGGGTGCAACTGTAACAGAGTCTGCTGTCAAACTTACTCTTCTTCATCCATTTGCTCCCATGTCCATGCCCTAGAGCTTATCCATACTAATAAGGGTAACAGCATCCTCTCTTTATCAGTCAGGGTTCAGTCATAGAAACAGTACTACTAGGAGATAGACGATTAGATAGATTAAGATAGATAGATAGATAGATAGATAGATAGATAGATAGATAGACAGATAGATGATAAATAGATTAGATAGATGATAGATAGAGAGACAGACAGATAGATAGATTAGCTAGATGGGCAGGCAGATTCAATAGATTTTCCAGGGAATGGACCTTACACATTTGTGGGAGCTGTTCATTCATTCTCTGTAAGGCTATTGCCTTCATCCTGCTGCTGGAGCTTAAAGTCCACAGGGCAGGCAGCTGAGAAAAACAAGAACAAGCTAGAACTGTGAACATGAGCTAGAACCCATGAAGACAAACTGGAACTGATGTCAGTCTCTCACTGCCTCCAACCTTGATGAAGTGTGTGTCTTAAAGGAGAAGCGGGCGCCCTTCATCAGAGGGCTAACCATACCTGGGACAGGAGTTGAAGCAGCTGAAGAAGAATTCAGAGGTGGTGTAGTAGCAGATCTGGCTTCTGCCCCACAGCAATGAGATGAGCCAGCAGATAAGTGTCAATGTGTGTGAGCTACAAAAGCACCTAAGCTAACCTTCAGTGTATACAAACAAAATGGCTCAGCTTCATTTACACTCTCTCCAAATGAAAGCATACAGGGAAGGAATTCTGGGAAAGGTAGTTCAGCCTGGCCAAGTTGACATATTACAAAACTATCATACCCTCCAAAATTTTAATTTCAAGTACTGCACTCTCTAGCAACCACCTGCCATCTTTCAAATCATTCCTTCAAGCACTCTGTTCTAACGGTTCTTTGACCCCACTTGGACCAAAAATCCATTGATCATTCCAAGGTCTCTCACAGTCACCATATCCTCACTCACTCTACTCCATCCCCAGTTTAGAGTCTACGGTCTATCATTATAATCACTCCCTCGCATAAACCCTCACTTTGCTTTCCCCCTCTCTCTTCATCATGCTCACCTGCTAAAACCCCACCACCCCTGGATAAATCCAACTCTTCACCTCCTCCTGGCCTACATCTGCACAGTTGGAACATTACTGGAGAAATCTGCACAACCATTCTGCCTGGCCTTACTTTAAGTTCATGACCCCTCTAACCTCAAGTGAATCCTTAATACTGTCCAGCAACCAGATTATTTTTCCCTAGTGTCATTTTAGGACACTCATAGATTTACCATCTCATACCTTCTCCATTCTCTTCAAACTTTAAATACATCACCCCCCTTATCACTCTCAGCTGATGGCCTTGCTTCCTATGTGAATCAGCTATCTATTGCTGCCTAGCAAAACACACCAAAACTTGGTGGCTTAAAACAAAAGCTATTTTACTGAACTCACTACTCTGTGAGTTGGTTATTTGGGGTGGGCTAACCTGTTCTTAAATGGGTTCATTACATGTATGGACCTCAGCTAAAACAACCGAGAAGGTTGAAGTGGCTGAGACAGCCGGAACCTCTCTCCACAAGGATTTTTACTCTCCATCAGGATTCCCAGCATGGAGTGGAAGCTGCACAGCCTCTTGCAGCCCAGGCTTAGAACTCATACAGTTTCACTTCTGCTGCATTCTCTGGACAAAAACAACTCGCAGGGCCAACTCAGATTAAAGGGGTGTTGAAACAGACTCTATCTGTTCATAACAGGATAATTTGTGGCTATATTTACAATCTACCACATTGTTTGATCAGTCATGAAAAGGCCAACGTTTCACAAGTAGGGATGTGAAGTAAAACCAAATTGACCAACCCAGTTACTCAAACAGCTTGGAAGAGAAAGCAAAGGAAACCCTGTATATGTTTTGTTTTATCTATTTTATCAATACCATCATATAAATACAGAATATAAACATTTATTCAACATTTGTGCTATTATTTTTACTTTGAATTCTAATTCAATTACACACCAAATATTCTATGGCAGGGGCCAGAAAACGCATACAATTTCAGCCAAATCCAGTCCACCACCTGTTTTTGTAAATAATGTTTCATTGGAACAGAGCCATACTTGTTCATTATGCATTATGTAAGGCTGTTTTCATACTACAACAGCAGAGTTGAGTAGTTTCAAGAGAGTGTATGGCCCACAAAGCCTAAAATATTTACTATCCATCCTTTTACAGGAAAAGTTTGCCACCTCCCGCTCTATGACATCAGTTTTCCATCTCTGAAATAAACCTATTGATTCTACAGAATTCTAACAGACATACTGTCCATTAATCACATTCTACAGGCTTATGCAAAAGAACCAGCCACAACAAAGGCACACCTTACAGATTCAACCTTTTGTATTATAAGAAATTTCTATGGCAGGCTTACAGATTCTGTCACAGACAATCAAATATTTATTTCATGTAACGGTAGAACCAGAATACACTTACAAAGAATACTTAGTATAGCCACTTCTTCAAGCACTAAATCTAAGTAATGCACAATACTGTGTTTAACTTTATCTGTAATATCAAGCCATTGGTCAAATATGGGAGAGTAAAACTTAGCCATATTTTACTTCCCAATCACCTGGGGCAGATATTAAAGGCCTGATTCTCAGTCCCTATCCCTCAGAAATTGTCACTCAGTAAGTTTGAGAGATGGCCTAGAAACCTGCATTTTTAACAAGCACTAGGTTGATTAGGGTTCTGGTGGTCCAAAGACCTCACTTTGAGAAACTGGATTAAATGGATTTTGGGATCAGAAGTAAATGGGATTTTGTTAATCATTGCTTCTACTCCTTTATTTTCTGGAGAAAAATAAAAGTACCATTTTCCCATAGGCTACCAGGTAAATAAATATGTAGTAATAAATCATTTCCTTAGAATTCTCACTAGGAGTCACTAGAATGGCTACTATTTTAAAAAGCGGAAAACTGCAAGTGTTGGAGAAGATGTGGAGAAATAAGAACGCTCATTCATTGTTGGTGGGAATATAAAATGGTGCAGCTTCTATGGAAGACAGTTTTTCAGTTCCTCAGAAAACTAAGTATAGAATTACCACTGACCTGGCAATCCCACCACTGGGTATACTATACCCAAAGAATTGAAAGCAGGGACTCAAACAGATATTTACACACCAACATTCATAGTGGCATTATTCATGATTGCCAAAAGATGGAAGCAACCCAAATGTCTATCAACTAAAGAATGGATAAAACAAATGTGGTATATATACAAAATGGAATATTATTCAACCAGAAAAAGGAATGAAGTTCTGATACATGTGACAACATGAACAAATGTTGAAGGCATCATGTTAAGAGAAAGAAAGCAAACACCAAAGGACAAATATTGTATGATCTCACTGATATAAAAATAATTAGAATAAATAAACTCATGGAGTCAGAATTTAGAATATAGGTTACCAGGGGATGAAGTCATGGTAAGGAATAGAGAGTTAATGCTTAAATTGTACCAAGTTTCAATTTGGGAGCATGGAAAACTTTTGGTAATGTATGGTGGTAATGGTAGCACAACCTTGTGAATGTAATTAACAGCATCGAGTTCTATAATTGAATGTGCTTAAAAGGGGGATATTTTAGGTTGAATATATTTTATTAGAATAAAAATTTAAAATTTTGGTTTTATTTTAAATCTATAAGACTGTACAACACAGTGAATCCTAATTTAAACCATGGACTATAATTAATAGTACAATTGTAAAAATGTGCTTTCATCAATTGTAACAAATATACCACACTAATTCAAGGTGTGAATAATGGGATGGTATATGGGATCCCTGTATTTTATGCATAATTTTTCTGTAAACCTACAACTTTTTAAATTAAAAAAATAAAAAAGGCAACACAGGCCACAACCGTATAGTGAAAGTGAAGCTGAGCGTGGAGGAAGATCTAGGCTCTTCCTACCTCAGCGCCTCTTAGGCCCACTCACTTTTCTCACCTCCCTTTCCCACTCAGCTTGGAAGGAGAGGACAAAGGAGCTCCAAATCCGCTCCCAATAACCCAGAGCAAGATTTGTTCCAATCACAAGCTTCAATGAGGTGATGTTTTCCCAGCACCCAGAAGTGGAGACTTGGGAAAGCCTTCCCCCACATTCCTAAATGATTTGGTTCATTGTTATCAGAGCAGAAGATCTGGTTTGGAAGAAGAGGCAACTTCAACAGGATGCATTTTCCTTGAGGGCAGGTAAAGACTGGGATGTCTTAGTTATGCTCAGATTTAGGAGCCAACCAGATGATGATATTAACTCAGTCTCTTTCTGGTCGGGGTTTTTCATTATTACAATGGAGAAATACTCCTTACTTCATGGGATTATTGTGAGAATTAAAATGAAATGAACTTGTAAAACAAATAAAGCACTTAAAGCATTGTGAATGCTCAATAAATGGTGGACACCCATTAGCACACGCACACACACACACACAAACAATGCTAAGGATCTAAGAGCAAGATGCTGTGATGCAGAGGAGACCTCACGGGGGCTGAAGGAAATGTGTTTTCTATCCTGTAAGTGAACTTGTGAGAGTCTATGTTTCCTTTTTTCCCAGGTGGCTTCTGTTCCAGAATAGGATCCAGATGTGCCAAGGGTCACCCACCCACCAGATAGTCACCAGGAAAAAAAAGGCATCGTGGGACACTTTGGATTCTATTCTAAAAGATTACTTTGCTCAACCTCTCCCATCCTCTTCTTGGTTACATTGATTGAATTTTTAGTTTATCAGCATTTTTTAATTATTAAAATAACTGGATCTTATTTGGCATTCTGAAAGGCACTCCTCTATTTTCTTCTTTGGAGCCCAATTCCAATATTATTTGCTGATTTTTTTCTTAAGAAAACAGTGTAATGGAATGGAAAGTGGATTGGAATTAAAAGACCGATTTGTGATTCATCTAATATTATATGCAATCTCACAGCAATATTCTCATCTGCAATGTAGGGAATTGTACTAACTGTTCTTTGCTATACCTTACAATTTTGACAATCTGTGATTTTCTCCTCTACATTTAAGTCAAGGCTTTAAAAATTAATTTGAAATGTTTACATGTAATATTATTTGAGCAGTAAAAGTTCTCATATAGCCACAAATATTTTGTCCTCTCTTTAGTAGGCATCTATAGAAAAAAATGGGAAAGTATACTTCAAATTGACATGAATGGGAAGAATTTTTTTTTATTTTAAATCCATGAATACATATAAAGTCAAATTTCATTATAATTTCAATTTCATATGACTGTATTACTGGAATGTTGCTAGTGAAATTTGATGATAGCTTAGGCCATCAGTTCACCTATGAATAACTGAGCTGTCTTGGCTGGGTGAATTCTCATTCCATGTCGACTATTTTGCTACTATCATAAATAATGTTCAGGCAGAGCTATGTGTAGGAAAATGAAGAATTTTGTGCAGTCTTTTTGATAACATAGATCTGGCAGTGCCCAAGATCATTTTCCTATTTTATTACTTTGCATTTATATAGCACCTTAAATATAATTTAACTCCCATAAAAATTGGAGGCATTGAATTGATGCCTGGAAGAACCCGAATACAACCAGAACTCAGAATGAGGCCTAGAAGGAAAACAATGCTCCTGTGATTATGATTTTATAAGCAAAGTCAATTGTTTTGGAGGGATTTTTTTTCCTAGTGTGTACTCATGTGTGCACATGCAGCGAAGGAAGTGAGGATGAGGGTCAGCAACTCAGAGGCCTTGGCTTTCCAGGCAGGATATCCCTGAGCAATGCAGTACCAGCCCCAGCAGTTGTAACAGTCTAATTTAAAAAGTGCTCGTTAGGTGTGAGGCATTAGCCTAAGTATTACACACATCATTTCACTTACTTTTCACAAAATCCCTATGAGGAAAGTATTCTATGCTAACTTTAGCAATAAGGGGACTGTGTTATAGGTTAAGACATTTGGTGACAATTACATGGTTAGAACGATGAAGAGCCAGGATGTATGGGCAGGTCTGGAATTTGACCTCAGCTAAAGTAATCACTTTCTCCTCCTCTTCGAGGATTCCCTCCTCTTCGAGGATTCCCTCCTCATCTCTCCCATTCTCTCCCGCAACCTCACTGCCTACTCCAGGGCCCAGAGCCTTTCTTCTGAACTGTCTCTCTTAAGTGCCCATCAAACTCCCTAGCACAAAGGTACTTAGCAAATGGTTGTTCTTCTCTTTCCTTCCCCACTATCAACAATTACTCTTCAGTCAAGGGTAACTCTCTGCTATCTAAAATGGAAGTTACATGGCTGATACACACACTCCCACTAAAAATGAATGCAGAATGCTTGAAACATACTAATGTGTTATCTTGGTGCATTTACATTTTAGCATGGAACTCTTCAAAACATCATGCTTAATCTAATGTATTTGTTTCAGATTCTGTGACAGGTCAGTGATAGAACTGTTTGGGAATGAAAAGGTCTTCTGAGGGTGACTGTCCACCACAGTTTGCCCAGACTGATGGGTTTCCTGGAATATTGGACTTCAGTACTAAAAACCTAACCATCCTAGGCAAACCAGGACCACCCTATCTTAACTCTTCTGAAATCACTGCAGTGATATTTCCCTAGGGTCCATCCACTAGTGCAGAAGGGCCATATATTGTTTTATTCACCCAAACTCCTATACATAAACATTAGCCAAGGAGAAATATTGAGAATGATGGATGGTAACGTGTGTAAAGCAAAGACAAAAGTATATAACCCCAAAGCATGCTTTCAATATCACTAATCAAATTTCATCTGGAAATAACCAAGAAAACCCTGGCTATAATAATGGAAATTCTATACAATTATATTAATCAAGAAGTGTACGTTTTCTTTTTCTCTGGATTGATGTCTATGGAAGTTGGCATATTCAATATTTAAAAGTTGTTTCAGATAGATAAACTTATTCAAAAACAAGTTTGTTAACATCATATGTGTCCATAGGCACACTTGATTTCAGGTTAAATGAAGAGCTAATGATACCAAGGGAGTTATTTATTTTGACCAAAATGTACAGGGATTTCTATTTCCAGATAAACTATTCAAATTGAAGCATTGTTTGTAATTTCATATGTGAAAAACTTGTCAAGAGTTTCTCCATAAGAGAGTCACCCTCAAGATTTTATATCTATATCCTTTTTTTTTTTTTTTTTTTTACCTGGAGGTCCCGGGGATCGAACCCAGTTCCCTCCCTATGGGAGACAGACACCCAACCATTTGAGCCACATCCGCCCCCATATCTATATCCTTTGTCTTCAAGAAATTCTGTTTTTCACACAACATCCACCAATGAATGGAAAACACAAAAAATATTTTAGACTAAGGCAATAGGTAATATCAGTACAATTTTGTCTGTACTTTCTTAAACCACTTTTTCAGAAAAATACAGCATCTGACAGCATTTAGAACTTCGTTTTTTATAAACCCAAGTTGCCAGGAAAAACAAAACACAAGCCATAAACTGATGGAATTTAATATCCAAATTAAGTAATGAAATATCTGTTAGAGTTTCCCCTTTACCAGGTTTGCAATGATTGACAGGTCATAGGACCCTGAATCAATGACCCTGTGGCATGGGTTGAGGAAATGCAGCCTCCAGCCATAACCCACCTGATAGATTGAGCAAGCCATCCCAGCCCATCCCCTCCCAAGAATAAGCAAAGTGGAGCAGATAAGGGCCATCACCCCCCTCCAAGCACCACCAAACTTTCCCACATTCCAAGACCTCCTAGCCTACTCCCCCTTGGCCATTTGGCCCCAGGCTGTACTCAGTTTCCCCGCCTATTGATGTACTGTATAAAGTCATATTCACCACCCTCTGGGGGTGGGCTGAAGTCTCTCTTCAGACTTAAAAGTGTGGAGTTTCTTACAGATAATACTTCTCTTCATAAACTAATACCGTTTATGAGAAAGCATAGTTACTGTATCAAATTAAATTTTTATCACAATATACTAAATGTTATTATTTATTAGATTTCCAATGAATAGTTTCTAATTAATCAATAAATGATTGAAAATTAAATGTAAATACTTAAGCCTAAAATTAATGGGAGGGGATCAAAGGGTAAATGAAATCAAGAACTCTTTTATTTCTACCATATGTACCTCTTCCCTAATTTTGATCAGTCGACATACATTATCCCCCCATTCCATTCTTAGAGATTGGAGTAATATGGAAGGAGAAAAATGAAGTGTGAACTAGAGTACTCATCGTAGCTGACAGTTACATAATGCTGTGCATATTCCAGGTACTGTGCTACATGCTGACATGTATTAATGCAATTTATTTACTCTCTTCCTTATTAAGAACCCTATAGGAAGATTTATTATCTCCATTTTATAGATAGGAACATTAAGGCACAGATATTAAGCTTGAGTAACTTGCCCAAGGTGATATAAGCTATTAAATAGAAGAACTGGGCTTTCAACACACACATTCTAGTTCCAGATTCGGAGCCCTAAACTACTCCCTTCTCTCTAAGGAAAGTAAATGGCTATTCACAAGTATAATAGCTAATTAAAACAGTTAAGAGGTGTGTGCAACAATTTGGATGGATTTCACAGAAACAATAAGTGATAGAAGCCAGACCAAAGAGTGATACCAAGCAAAAGCGGGTTCTTTCCTCCCGATGCACTTTAAAGACTAATTCCTGAGACACCCGGGTTTCAGAGAGAGAAAGAGTCTATTTCTTTGTGCAAATAAAGGGGAACAGTGGCCTAATGGCCCAAAACTGCCCCCCTGATTTTTAGGATTTTAAGGTTTTTATGGATTCAAACAGGGGAGTGTAGAGTGGTTGCCATCACAATAGTAAGTGTACACAAGAGTGAACCTAGTTTGGTATAACTATAAACAAGGGTGAGGTTAGTTTAGAATGACCATCACAATAGCAGGCATACACACAAGGGTGAGGCTAGTCCACAGTAACCATAAACCCGGGTGAGACAACTCTAGCTAATTTCAATAATTTCAGGTATTAACTTCTGGCTATTCTATAGTACACTGAAAAAAATAAGAAAAAGCATCTATATAATGATATAGTTATCATAACCATTTGTTAGTTATTAGCTCTCAGTTCCAAGGGTACGTATTTTATGATTCAATTTATATTAAATTACAAAAACAGGCAAAGCAAATCTCTGCCGTTAGAAGTTAGGGTCGTGAATCACCCTTGGGAGTGAGGGACAGTAATTGGGAAGAATACAAAGAGGGTTTCTGGGGTGTTGTTAAGTTCTGTTTTTTTTTATCCTGGGTGTTGATCACACGGTGTGTTAATTTGTGAAATGCATCAGACTGTATACTTAAAATATATGCTAGCACGCGCTCTCTCTCTCTCTAGTACTCCAAAAAAAGGCTTAAAGCGGGGAGGAGAGGGAATAGGAGCTTTTAGTTCACATCAAATAAAACTGGCAAAGGCCCTCTCCTCATTTGTATTAACCCTTTCCTTCTGTCTTATTCTAAGATTGGGGATTTTGAAGTATCATGTCCCCTATTATAACTTTCCTACCTTTCTCTTTCAATCTCTCTTGTCAAAAAAACTAAAAGGAAGGAAAGCTATTTCTAGTTTGCTCCACTAAATAGAAATTTGAATATCTAGCCTATGGAAGGAGGGCGTGTTACATATTGAAGTCAAGAATGATACAAATTAGGGAAACATCAATAATAAAAGGAGTTGTCGGTGACTAAATAGCTGTTTCCCAAGCATGAAGATTGACGTATAAATTTGCCTCAACCTCTCTTTGAGACTCTTTCCTTGCTAGTGCTGTTACACCCCAGCCAGCAG
This sequence comes from Cabassous unicinctus, assembly GCA_029593785.1. Classification (NCBI taxonomy): domain Eukaryota; kingdom Metazoa; phylum Chordata; class Mammalia; order Cingulata; family Chlamyphoridae; genus Cabassous; species Cabassous unicinctus. Next base: position 23,907 of record JAQZBX010013464.1, on the reverse strand, counting down.
GGGAGGGGGGAGAGGAATGGGGAGAGAGGATATATTGGACTTCTTTCAGAGTTAGAGAGAAAAAATAGAGGAACCCAGAATCCACATTCTGAAAGCTGAAAAAAAAAAAAAAAAGTAAAAACTGTCTGATTTCATGGCTTGATAACTCTCAGAACATTGTTTTCAAGCAGGACATATCTTTCTCCAAAGTGCCATATGGGCCTTTTGAGCCTGAGAAACCTAATAATGAGAAAAATAAGGAAGAAAACACATCACATTCTCATAGATTGTTTCTAATGGACACCCAATTTTGACAACACTACCACCTGCTTTATATTGTTAAACTGAAGGAGGCTATGAGTAGGAAGGGGGTAGAGGAGAGACATTGCTAATAAAATATTTAAGAACGTCAGGAAGAGCCATGTCAGGCTTTTAGTTTACCCAGAAAAAGCATCTTCCTAAAGTAACAGTCAACCAAGATTTACTATATTAATAAAACCACTTTCAGATTATAAAGGTAGGGAAAAAATGAATAAAATGCAGACTGATAAACTATTTTTAAAATCTGGAATGAAAGGACAAAATGTTCTAGAAGAAAAACAATGCCAAGCATCTTGCTATTTGTGGCTGCAGTAGTTACTTTGACCTCATCATTCACAGGTGATTCATACTGCGGACCAACGTTTGGAAATCATTTAGGAGCCATATTCTTAACGGGGCGGGGATGCCCATAGAGTGTTATATAAGAATTAGTATCCCTTAAAACAAACAAACATACAAGCAGGGGTGACTAGATAATTTATAGTCTAAACACTACCTCCTCCTCAATTATTGTTGCTATAGGAGATGAACGATTGATTGCATGTGATGGAATTTACCATCTTTCAAATGTGCATTTTCCTCTTGAACACTGAAATAATGATGGTCCCAGAGAGCCATGCAGATTGCCCAATCTATCAGCATTTTTTTATCCATGTTTGACTTTCATTCCTCTGCATTTGATTGCTTCTGAAATAATGGTAGCAGAATTGAAGGTGCGCTTTATATTCCCCCCAGGTGATGTTCATTTGTGAAAGATAAGCAAATGCAATTTTCCCTATTACACTAACCCAGGGAAGACACACCCGGTACATTAGAAAGCTCAGTAAATCCAGGGGATGGGATTCCACTGGGTCCACTAACCCTCTCAAAAGGGAAGGAAGTAAGAGATTAAACGCAGCTAAGCGAGCAAAGTCGGTTTTCGTCTACACATTCCTAGAAAGTGACTGAACAATTTATCTAAGCATCAAAAGTAATTTCAGCCTAATTCCGGGGTCTATTTACTACATGGTAAAAATGAGGTTAAGCACAAATCCTGAGAGGTGATTTTGTACTAATTTAAAGTGATATGAGAAGCTTGAATTTGTATATGTCATTTCAGGGTGTTTGAGCTATCTGTGACCTTAGCTTCCCCACAATAGGACTTCTCTCCCTCCCCTCTCCTTCACCTAACCCACATCTCAAACCAGGCAGTTTTGAACAATGGGGAATTGTTTTCTTTGTGGCATTCACTATTTATCACTGACTGCAGAGGGGTCTGCGGAGGAAGATTGTTGAGGAAGATTCTTAAAGAGTTTTGCAAGAAAATGTGAGTTGTCAGCCTTACTGATCTGCATAAAATTCCTCCTCAGTCTCAACTATTTTGCTTTTGTTTCAGGTTATTTTAAATGTGAAAATAGCATAAAGGGAAAACGTTTTAAAAATCCAACCTTAGGCTTCTTTCGCTCCATATTTTGTTGCTTTCTTTTTTTGATTAAAAAAAAAACTTAATTATGTAAAGTAGTGGCAGCTCACCCAGGTCTTTCACTGATCCTCAGCACACATAAGCAATTTTGAGGAAGTTAAATATTCAGTGGAAATGCTACTAATCACTACCCCAGGAACAGCCCAACAGAAAGATTCTTCTTTGCATTGTGGATGTGCCTGTCATTTGCAGAGATTTGCAAATACCCAAAAGGCAGAGAAGCTTAAGTAACTCTCAAAGGTGAAAATGTACACACTTTCATAAATTATAGCATGATAATAAAGGTGTTATAATATTCTTAGAAATTAAGGGCGGGTGTAGTGTTTATCGTTTCAGAACAAATGCATAGGAAATAAAATCTTAACATGAGATTAAATCTCCCCAAATTAAACCATTTTGCTGAAAAATATCTGAGTACATAAAATTCAACATCTTTTCAAAATAAATAAATAAATAATACATCCTAGAGGCATTTCTAATTAGGGCCAGATTTTTTTTTCCCATTTTGATCTAACTCTTGGCAAATATAATCGCAGATTTTTGATACCTCACATTATACTTGGACCACAAATTATTATTAGAAAAACTTCCTAACCTTGAAATTCAATCTGTTCTGTTTGGATAACTTTGTAGTTTTTAGAAAATGCTTCAGCACTTAAACTTAAAAGAATAAAATATAAGGGCCCAATGAAGGTATAATTAAGAAAATAATAATATAAACAATAAATGAATAAGAAAGAGGTTTACAAATGTAATTTAAACAATACCACTATAAATTTTAGAATTTTATATGCCCTGTGTGTCTAAGTAATCCTATATTTGCGGCATCATATCAGGTCCTCCCTACACAAATTTCTGAGCCTGTTAGTGTTATGAAATTTTATGGGCCGACCTTTCACCACATTTCCATGGGCTTAGATTCCTATGATAAACTCCAGCTCTGAGCTCCTGTTTCCACTTGATGTCACTTTCACTCCTTCCTCACTTACCTGAGTCCTCCTCTTGTCTCTGCTCTAAGCTGAAACAGACATAGAACTCATTTTATTTTCACTGATTTCCACTAACAAAACAATGACAATTTTACTGAAAGTTTGGGAAGATAGAGAAGCTTTACATCCACAAACTCAAACTCCTGAAAATTGAACATACCTGTCCCTGTTATAAAAAGTACTTTGGCAAATTGCAGCCTTTTCTCACTTAATTCCCTCCTCGTCATTTCTCCTGTAGAGTGGTTTTAGCTTTTTTTCTCCTTTTAGACCTTACACTGGAAGTCTCATCTTTCACAATCAAGTAAATCATCAAAATATTTTTTCTTAGAAAAGACAACTCTTGCCCAAAGGAGAAGTCATGTGTCAATTTTAAGAAAATTATTTCACCCATATTTATCTCATTTGATCCTCAACATTTCCTTGTTTTAGGCAGGACTGATACTATTACCATTCTCTTGTCACAGACAGGAAGCCAGGCACAGAATGAAGTTACTTGCAAGCGACATGCAGTTAGTAACTTAACAAGCCAAGCCAAAAACCCAGGCTACCTGTGCTCTGAGCCCCCACTTCCTCTCAAGACAAGTTCTTACTCCTCAGTCAATTACTCTCACTTCCCCTCCCTCAAATAAAAACTAGAATTCCTCAAGAAATATTCATATACCATGTGATTAAAAAGTGTAGCAAAACTGACTAACTCAGTGGTTCTCAAAGTAAATGTCCCTAGATCCTCAACATTAACATTTCCTAGGAACTTGTTAGAAATACAGATTCTTTGGCCCACTCTAGACCTACTGAATCAGAAATTCTGGGATGGGGTTTAGCAATTTCTGTTGCAACAAGCCTTCCAGGTGATTCTGACTGCCCTAAAATTCAAAATCCCCTAGACTAGATGCTCATCAAACTAGTTTCCTCTTCTTCCTAGGCCAAGGACTATACTATCTACTAAACTTTCCCAGACTCCTTGGATAATGATGGAATATGAACAAAAGCAATGTACACCATATCCAAGTTTGGCCCATAAAAAGCTTCCACTCATGGTACTCCATGGTTTTCCCATTCGATTATCTTCCTACAGACAAATATGGTGACTCTGAAAGGAATATAGAAGATGGTGGAGATACAAGATGGAAAGAGGCTGGATCTTTGAAGGAAAGTCCGTTGACCAAGATTACTCTATTTATGTAAAACCACTCATGTTTGGGATTCATCTGTAAAGCAGGTAGCTAGCATTACCCTGACTCATACAGAAAGTGTTATTTTGCATGGGCATAATTTCTAAAATTCTAAGAGAGAAATTAAGATATGTAGGAGATCAAGAGAAGAGAGAAAACTTTCTAAGTTCTAGAATAGGAACAGAGCTGACATATAGGTTCTCACTTGCTATTGGGAGCAGGAGGGTGTGGGGCAAGTGAGAAGAATAGATGTTCAGGAGTCAGAAAAGAAAGAAAGAAATAGATCTCACAATAATAATTGCCATATCCCATTGCTCATATGATTTTTCATTATGTGAATTCCCTGGGTGTCTATCCACCTGGGATAGAAATGGACTTGTGGGACAAAAATTGTATTGAAGTCAGAAAATTCAGAATCTGGGGCTGCTATGTACACTAACAATCATCAGGTTAAATCCCCTAATTTTGCAGAAAGAGTTAATTAACCCTCCAGGATTCTTAGTGGCAGAACCAAGCCAAGAACCCTGATCTCCCAACTTCAAGTCTAGGGCTTTTTTCTATCCTCGAAATTTTTAACTTTTTTAAAAAACTTTATGGCCCTTTCTTATAAATATCATCTCCTTCTCTTATATTTCACACTCAGAACTCAATACAGAGGTTAAATACACTGAACTTGGCTCTACTCTCAATGTTTTAAGAGTTTTGACAGCTTTATTGACTAGATTTCTACAATAACAGGGGATTCATTTGTCCACAAGAAACTACAGGTAGTGAAAATAATCCCCAAACTCTCTTTTTTCATGAAAGAATGTGCAAAGCCCAGACAGGACTGAGAAATGGAAAGGCCCCTGGGCCTAATGGAATGCTTATGGAGATCTATTGATTCTGATGCAGCACATTGATTGGCCATCTAACTCCATACTCTGTAAAGTCTAGCAAAAAGAAAAAGTATGGCAACAGATAATAGATGTCACCAATGTCACCAGCTGTGATCACAAGCTTCCAAAATGGATTCTGACAGTTACAGGAGCATCTCTTTAACGTTAGGTCCCAGGAATATACTGTTAAGTCTTTGTCTTGGTAAGACCCAGGATAGCATCTCAAATATTTCTGCTTTAGAGTTACATGCAGTTTTAGTATCTAGGTTTGTTTGTTTTTTCCACATTCACGTATATTGTTTTTTATGTATTTCCCACTGGAGACAAGTTAAAGAAATAGAAATAGATACTTCTAGAAAGTTCCTTACTGTGATAGGCTTTATGCTGCCCGTTATTTAGGCTTCCAACTCTACAGGTGCTGAATGGATAAAATTAAACAGGTTATATTTTAGAACAGCAGGATGATGTGGAGGCTAGACACAGAGACTCACACTAGACTGCCTGGGTTCAAATCCTCATTTCAGCATTTAATGGCTGTCTTTGGGAAAATTATGTAACAATTTTGCCTCAGTTTCTTTAACTATAGAATGGAAATAATTAGAAGTAGTTATGCCATAGGATTAAATGAATTAGTGTTTTAAAGTGCTTAAAACAGTTTCCTGGCACCTAATAAGTCTATAAAAGGATTTGTTAAAACAAAATGAAACAAAACAAAACAAACAAAAAAATAAAGGTAACTTACAGCTGGGTAGCTAAGTCAACCACATCAGATTTCACTACTATTTAAATGTTTCCAGGCAGATAGTATCATTGGCTAAAGTAACTCAGACCACCTTTAGGTAAAAAGATGAGAATAGATCACTTGATTTGTCAAAACAAAAAAGGTACCTGAATATTATTAGATAACTCTTTACATACCACTAACCCCCTCAGATAAACCTGTGAAAACCAAAAAATAATTCATTTTTAATATGTCTAAACACTAAAATACAAGGACAAGTAGTATCTCTTATTAGGAGAGAACATTTAAACTCAGGCCAGCTAACTTCTGTCACTCAGTGGGCTCCCCCAAACACCAATTATTGTGTATTCAAGGAGTGCAAACCAATTAACCTGAGCAAATATGAATAAAAAGGTAAATCTCCTGAAGGTATAAAAACCACACAACGTTCTTCAAAATGATTATTCCCTATGTGAATTATAATCTTCATTTATTCTCTCACTCCCTTCTTCCTTAGTCAGGGCAGCTAATCAAGAGTTGACCATATACAATTTTCTAAAAAGTTAAGTTTTCCTGAAGGATGTGAGAAACAAACAGAACTATATGTGGCTACATTCGAATAGCAGTCAAAATGATGTACCACAGGAAGGAAACAAATGATAAAACATGATGAAGAATGGAAAATAATTAGAGATGAACTTAAAAATGACTTAACCAACTAGAAGGAGATAAAAAATAAACCTAGCTACAACTAGGACCAGCTACATAATTTGTGGGCCCAGTGCAAAGTGAAAAGACCCCTTGTAGAAAACTAATTAAAAATTTCAAGATAGCAACAGCAGAATATTAAATCAAGTGTGGTGTCCTTGGATATGTGAGGCCTGTGCAACTGCACAGGTTACATGGTCATGAAGTTTATAAATAAATTGAGAGAAGATAAAGATAAGCACATGAGTATAGATGGAAGTCTAAGAATATTTATAGTTATGGAAAGGGAAATATTGGAAGACCTTATAAAAGGGATTAAGTGAATGACAGAACAGAGAGAGAAAAGAGGAGGAAATAAAGGTGAAAAAGTGAACAAACAAAAAATATGTAAGTGAAAAAGGCAAACCTAAGTCAAAAATGAACCAAAGGCACAAATGAAGCAAGTCCATATTTGGACTTTGTCTTAGATTTGCTAGGCTGCAATCACAAATACCACAAGCTGGTTTTGCCTTAAACAACAGGAATTTATTGGCTCCCAGTTTTAGAGACTGGAAAGCTTGTTTCCTTCCAGGGTTGATAGCATTCTGGCTGGCCAGTACTACTTGTTTTCCTTGGCTTTCCCATCACATAATGATGTCCTCGCCATTCTCTTCCAAGTTTTATTGACTTCCAGCTTCCTCCTCATGGTTTTGTCTCACTATGTCTGAATTTCCTCTGCTTATGAAGAGCTCCAGGATTCCAGAAGAAGGCCTAATGTCATTCAGTTGAGCAATATCTTAACTGAAATAATATCTTCAAGAAATCCTATTTACAATGGGTTCATACCCAGAGAGATGCGAATCAAGACCAAGAGCATGTCTAAATTCAGGTACATAATTCAATCCACCACAGGACTCCACAGCAGGCAACAAACAAGTCAATGTTGTGCCTCCTTATCAATGAAAGTGATGACCAGTTACCCAAGGAGCCTAACCGGAACCTGGAGGAAGGGGAGATGGTGAAACAGCAATGACTAAGTGTTATGCAAAAGTTCTTTCAAAGCTTTTGAGTAGTAAAACATCTAAATGTAGGTCAATCTATTTTTTAAAAAAGAGGACGTCTGACAATTGAAACCATACTATCATAGGTAGCTTTTCAAATGGTGAAAGAGATAGGGCATTTGAACATGAACAGACAAAACTATTCATTATGAAACATTGCTTGATGTTACACAAAAATCAGGAGTTAGAGAACTATTATATAAATAATAGCTAAAATGATAGCCAGCCACTACGCAGAGTCAGGAAGAACAAAGAACAAATTCACAAAGCAGAATTAGTTCATATTTCTATCATGAACAATAATAAAAAAATCAACTGCTGGTTGAAGTGCATGCTTTGATGTTTAAAAAAAATTCCAGCCTACATAAGTGTATCAGATGAGAGTTGAACCATTTTAATCCATTACCCGGGAAAATTATACCAATAAAGCAAATGCTCAAAACAATTTTAGTTATTTTTCTTCACGGATAATTTTTAACCCCTAAAATTTTGATTTTTTTTTTTAACAAAGTCCAGAGAATAAACTGGGTCAAATATAAGTTTATAAAACTGGGTTTTCTTTATGACTCAAACCAATGCCAAAGGCAAGACAAAAAGAGAATTCACAAAATGTTAAGAGTGATGACAGAATTATAGAGTAAGTGGATAGACTATTTTTTTAAACAATTTGTTGAAGCATATCATTCATACATGAACATACATAAACAATAAGTGTTCAGTAAACATTGTGAACTTACAAAACAAACATGCATAACATCATACAGGGCTCCCACACATCACCCCACCACAAATACATTATGAAAGCGCATCATCAAAGTATTATTACTAACTATAGTCTGTATCTTACTCCCCCATACTTTTTTAAAAAGGATTTATTTATTTACTTACTTAATTTTATCCATTTTATACCCCCCTCTTCCCATTTTTGCTGTTTTTGTGTCCATTCGCTGGGCAATTCTCTGTGTCCGTTTCCTGCCCTCTCTTCTCATCCTTCTCCTCATGTCTTCACTGGGATTTGATCCTCGGAACCTCCGATGAGGAAGAGAGGCTTCCTACCACCTGCGCCACCTTAGTTTTCGGGTTTTTTGGTGCATCTCATCTTGGCTCTCCCTTGTGTCTCTCTCCTGTTACATCATCATCTTGCAGCGTCGCTCACAGAGCCTGGCGGCGCACCTGCTCACAGGGCCTGGCGGCACACCCACTTGCTGGGCTTGGCGGCTCACCCGCTAGGGGGGCCTGGCGGCACACCCACGTGCAGGGTCTGGGAGGCTTACCCACATGTGGGGCCTGATGGCGCACCCGCGCAGAGGGCCTGGTGACCCACACGCCTTCGATATTTTTCTTTTTTTTATTTTTACCTGGAGGTCCCAGGGATCCAACCCATGTCCCTCCATATGGGAGACAGACATCCAAGCATTTGAGCCATATCCATCCGCCTGCTATATTTCTTAAGGCTAACCAAAGATACCTAGAGTTACAGTCATTTTCCTTAAAGGATGGTCATATAATAAATCAGGCATAGTTTATCACCAGCATTCTGAAAGCCAGACCTAAGGAGAAAAACTAGGTCTGGGGACATAAGCGTGGTTTCTAATATATCGAATGTTTAGCCTACCCTGATAATCACAAAATCAGGACAGCGAGAATGTTTGCATTGGATAGGCTATTGTGGCAGTTTGAAATTATTTTATGAATCCCCAAAAAAGAAAGAGTATATTTTTAAACTGATCTATTCCTGTGGGTGTGATACCCTTTGATTACATTAAATTCAGTTGAGGGATCTTTGATTAGATCACTTTTAAGGCTTTTGATTGGACTATGTCAGTGGGGCATGATTCATGTTGAGTCTCTGCCCTCTTCTGAGTCTGGTAAAAACAGAGACACAGAGAAAGAAAGAAAGAAAGAGCTAGAGAGAAGACACTGCCATCTTTTGATACTGCCATCTGAGAGAAGACTAGAGGATTGCTTAAGCACGAAGCCCCCAAGAGGCTGGGCCCACAGAGCAGCTCAAGAGGAGAGAAGCCCCTGAGAGACTCAAAGAGCTGAGGCCCAGAGAGAAACAAGCCATATGCCTAATAGCTCACAGCTGAACTTGGGAGAATGAGGCGTACTGAAGACTGATAGTTGAGGCCCAGGAAGAGAAAGTCCTATGCCTGGTTGCCCTCAGCTGAACTCAAACCTCGACAGAGATTGGTGGCCATCTTGCTTCAAAACATGACAGCTGACTTCGGTGAGAAAGCACCTCTTATGGTACCTTGATTTTGACTTTTCACAGCCTTGGGACTGTAAGCTTTCATATCAAATAAATCCCCATCATAAAAGCCAACACATTTCTGGTACTTTGCATCGGCAGTCTTTTGGCAAACTAAAACAACTATCTTACTCAACATGCTAAAAATATTTAGATTTATGAAATCTGAGACATTTAGAACTATAAACAACCTTAAATATTATTTAATCTAGCATATAGCTTCCTGTTAAAGAGGTAAAGAAGCTGAGGTTTTGATAGCTTGAGACTTGCCTGAGGTTATAGCCTGGCTCAAGGAGAGGTACAACTAGAGCTTAACTGCAATTTTTTTTTTTCTTAGTCAGTGGTCTTTCTGCACCACAAGGAGCCATTTACCAAAAGTGTATGACCTTCTACAAAGTCATTGAGAAACACAGGTATCATCTACAAACATGCTGAATCTTTACCATTTCTGAAAGGCAAGTCAGTCAGTCCTGGTTGTCATGGAAATAACTCTTCATACTCACAGCCTGGTGATTGCATATGTAAAATGCTGCCGACCCAGACAGGAATAAGCCTTATTAAAACAACATTCTAAAAATGGCAGTGCTTAACTGGTATGCCCATTCTGAGTACTGAATCTTGACTGCAATTGTCATCTTAAGTTCAACTCAGTCCAGATATCTATATTTAACAATAGAAAATATTCTTTGTCTCAGGACTTTGGGGGGAATAGTAACAAAGGAAGTAGTTGAGAATAACTAAACCCAACATTCTGAAACCAAAATTTAAAAGTTTACTATATGTTTATTACCATAATTACACACAACGAGCTATAAACAAACAATGGAGTTCTAACACTAAATCCCGTCACTTAGAATTATTGAAGCTTAGTCTCTTGCCTCTGTTTTCTTCATTCTCTTATTGTCCATTTTCTATTAACCCCATGATGTTCTTTTCCAAACTTGTGTTGTTGAGGACAATGCCTTGTATGAGACGCTCCATTCCTGCAGTCACTCAGAATTTAGATTCAAAATAACAGTCCTCTTCCATGGTTTCCCAAGGAGATGTTTTGCCCTCCACAGTTCAATCTGAAAAAAAAAAAGTGCCTAAAACCAACTACTAGGAATGTGTTTTCTATTCCAACTTGAAAATTTCATTCTCTAAGTTTCTACCCACCTCCTCTTAAAAGAGAAAGAAATTTCCCAGGAAAGACGGAAGCAGGAATCCTATGAGACTTCCTATGTAACTTACACAACCAAAAAGATTTTACCGTTCAACCATTCCATAAAATACACAAGTGATAGAGCAAATATTTTAAATATGTATGAATTTCTTCTGTGTTATAGCATGTTTTTTACATCATTTTTTTCTGGGACCATGTCAGTGTCTAATAGCTGGACCATGCCATGTTTGCATTCTCCATCACCACACCAGCTCTTCGAAGAGAATGGTCAACCACTACCTAAAATCCAAGTTTCCTAAGACATTCATTACTGTCAGGACTGACAGCTAATGTTATGTGTCCTAATTAGCCACTTCTTCTCCCACCCTTCCCTCTCACTGTGCCTTCTGAAACTTCAGATCTATGACCAAAAAATTTGCTCCTATTCTCACCTTTTCTCTGAATGTCCTTTCACCCCCTTTGCCTATCTGAAACTGTTTTCTGCAGCTGTCTCTGGGACAGAAGAGGAGGCTACATTCTCTTTGTTCCACATTGCTGCTTCCAAATCATTTCTTTCTCCAAAAACTTTCAAAATTCATAGTTCCTTTGAAGCAATGTCATCTTGCTATGCCCTCATCCTCTTGTTGTTGTCCTCTATGTACCTTTTTTTACATGGACTTTCCATTTACTGAAGACATTGCTACCTGACTCCCTATATTCTCTCCACCCCACACCATTCATCACTCCTGGGAACTTTGGCAATCATATGGATGACTCATCAAAAACCCTGGTTTGTCCATTCTTTTATTTCACTTTCATACATTTCTTTTACACCTTAGCCACCTACTCCTTTTGTTACAACCCAGACTTTGTTAACATCAGGTAACGCACCACCAAAATCTCCATTTGAAACATCCTACTCTCTGATCCTTCTCTTTTTCCAGCTTACTCACACTAGAACAGGGGTACTTAACAAGGGGTCCACGGACAAAGATTTCAGGGGGTACCTGAGCTTGAATTGAAAAAAAATCAACTTATTATCTTTATTTTCTCTGAACTCTAACTGAAATCTAGCATTTCCTTCACTTATGAATGTATGCAGGAAATAAATTACAGTAGTATTAATTTCTCCTGACTGACAAAGGGGTCCATAGAGTGAAAAAGGTTAAGAACCCCTACTCTAGAGTATCCACTTAATTAATTCTTCTAGTTCACTGTTATCTCCAATCTTTGGCCTTACAACTTTTTCACACACACACACACACACACACACACACACAGCAGTCCCTCTTGTCTTCACTTTCCTTCTCATTCAGCAGAGATTCCACAGTGCACTATTTTAATCATGCCCTCAGAAACCACCCTCAAGTTCCTTGTCTTATCTCTCTCCATTGTACTTAACTGAAAACAAAACAAAATAACAACAAAACCCTTCTTTTTTGCTTTCTTCTCTGTGCCTGCCAGATATCTGGATATTGCTAGCAAATATAATATATTTGGATTTATTGTTTCATCTTAATTTCATGATAACAAGCCTATAATGATCAGTTGCCAATGCCAAGCAACCTTTGAGTTCTTCCCAACTAAGTTAATTTTCCTACTTTCCCAGATGACCTTCCTTCCTCCTTAAATCCCCTCTCTACCTCCCAGATGAGGACCTTGACTCATAGTCATTGAGAAAAATAGAAATATTCAGATCAGAATTCTTTCATAGTGTAACCATCAACTCTACAAATGTTTCCTCTGGTTGCAATTTTTAAAAAGTCTTTATACCCATCAAAAGTATTTGTTTCCATATATGTGTTTTAGCACCAACTTTCTCATCTTCTCAAAGTTTTCACAGCCTTAGTAATTTCATGCCCCAGCAGTCTATCTGCTATCTCTGCTAGATCATTTCCATCAGTCTGCAAATATTTTTACTGTCATCCATTAAAAAAAAACAAACCCATAACCCCAACCCAGCAAACATTTTCATTTTCTCCTACTTCTCACAACAAAACTCCTTAAATGAGTTGTCTATACCTGCTATCTCCATTTCCTTATTTTCAATTTATTCTTCAACATTTCCGCTTTAATAAGGTCACCAACAACATTTTCTTTTGCCAAATTCATGCCTGTTTTTTTTTCATTCTTATACTTATTCGTTCAGCAGCATCCATAGATGGTCATATCCATTTTCATGCCTTTAAATATCATCTATAATAATGACTCCCAAGTTTATAGCTAGAGCTAAGTCCAGATCTCACCACTGCTTAAGTGAAAACTCTTCTTGGATGTATAATAGGCATCTCCTCTAAAACAAAAACATAGCTCTAACCCAAATTTTTCCCATCTCAGGAAACAGACCCACAATCCACTGAGTTGTTCAAGATAAAATCTATTAATCTTTCCTTCCCCTTATCCTCTAATCCATCAGGAAATCATGTTACTTCAAACTCCAAAATACAGTTCAAATAAATTTACCGCTCTCCATCTGCCCTATCACAATTCTCCACATACCACCATCTCTCCCATGGACCACTTCCAGAGTCTCCAAATTAGTCTTTCTGTTTCCTCTCATTCCCCATTTCCCCTACCCACCAACTATCCATACTCCATAAAATAGCCAGGTATTTTAAATATAAAGGAGATTATGTTACCTTCTGTTTAAAACCCTTCAGTAGCATCCCATTTCTCTCAGAATAAAACCAAGTTCCTACCTGTGGTTTTGTCCCTATCTTCAGCCTCACTCCACACAATCCTCCCCCTCAGTCATTCTGGTCTAAGCACATGGACTCCCTTCCTATTGCTTGAACCCAACAAACCTCTCCCACTTTCAGGCCTTTGTACTTGCTGTTCATTATACCTGAAATTCTTCCTCCCCCTCCTACCATCCCTCATTTCATGTGACTGGCTTATTCTCATTCTTAAAGTTTGGCACAAATGTCCCCTCCTTAGAGAAATCTTCACTGACCCTTACCAAGAATGGCCTTCCCCAGGTACTTTCTACAGCATTACTCTGTATTTCTCTTAAACCTTTATTACAATCTCTAATTGCCTCTTCTATATATTTAGTTATGTTTCCATTGTCTCATCTTTCTCCTTAGATTTTAAGCTCCCTGAGGTGAGGAACTCTGACTGTTCTGATCACTGATGAGACTTCTGCACCTAATGCATTGACACAGTGTAGGAACTCACTAAAGATCTGCTGAATAAATGAAAGAATTTGTCTCTGATACATTTCAATTGGAATTTGTGCACTGGGGATATGTGAGGAATAATTGAGGCTGTGATTAAGGTTTTCCATATACTTAGTTTTCAATATTATACATTACATATAATTTTAAAATTTTGGATTTAAAGATAGCTGTGATGTTGTTAATATCATTTTTATTTAGTCTATTTGCTTTGTGTAATTAGACATTTTTACTGCCCAACTTTAGATAAGTATCTGATTACTCAAGCAGGCTGAAGTACATAGACATAATTAATAACTAATGTTTGCTGAGAGCTTACTATGTGCCATGCACTGTTCTAATCTCATTATGAATACTAAATCAAAGACACAATTATTATACCTATTTTATGGATGAGGAAATCCTTGTGAAATGGTCACAAGAGAAATCCTTGTGAAATGGTCACAAGAGAAAGAACATTTCCTAATTTTCTTCGCTAAGAGTCAGTAGTAATAATTATCAGGGATAACTAAAAAGCAGTTCCAGCATCTCTTTCTCAGAATCACACAAGTCAAAAGGCTTTCTGGAATCTTGATACTGACAGACTTCTCTCATTGGTGCAATGAAACACAGAATATGCTTAACTGATAATGCCGAATGCTTAAATCAAATATTTAGAAGTTTATTTAAAGTCATTTTATCTCTCTGTATAATAAAAGAAAGCATCCCTTCTTCAGAGGCTTTCCTTTCATTTCCTTGGTCAATACCATGCCAGCCCATTTCACAGTAAATACGATGGGCGTGGACAGCAGCAGCTGATGTGGTATTGATTATTTTGTAATACCACACTTTGATTACTCGCTTCAATAAATGATTCACCCAATTCCCTAAGTCTGTGCTGGTGAAGCTGTTGCTGCCAGCAGAGCTGGGCCACCTCTTCATTACCTCTCCCTGCCTTGGGCACCTGAAAAGCAGGACTCCTTGTTTAACATTAACAGTGAAGAATGTTGATTATGATGAGAACAGAGTCAAACTGGGAACTACTTGTAAGTAATTAAATACTCGATTTTGTTTTATGAGACATTCATACTCCATCTTGTCATAATAATAATGGGTTTTTATATGTTAAAAGAAGTTTAATTATTTTTATAATTTGAATCTCCATTGATAGGTACTAAATGATCTTAAAATAAATAACTTTAAAAGGATAAAATACTAAACTTATATAACAGTAAAATTAGTAAAGTGATTGTAAGGAGATAGGAAGAATGCATTTTGGAATTCTTTTTTTTTTTTTTTGACAGAAAGAGTATTGTGAAAAAGCTTTTGGATTCAGCAAAGAAGTGCTGGATCTTGGCAAAGGAGTAAAATATCAATAATCCCACACATCACCCTAGGATAAGCTCCTCAACATCCCCAAACTCTGGTCACATATTCCTAAAGCATCACTGTGTTGGCACCTCTTATGCACCATTATACATCTTCTCAACCCACCCCTTACTTCAGTCACTACTGCAGTAACCAGTTTTGTGCAGACTTCTACCAGCTGCCCCTAAATATAATCTGACAGCACCCCATCTTGGCCTTACCCCTTGTTTCCTATCCCAGGGCTTTTCTGAACCTGATCATCACGCAGGCAGGCACCACCAGGGAGGAACATAGTTAGTGCTATGGGCTACCATTGACCATTGGGGAAAATAAGACGATGGATAAATGTTTCCATCATGTGGACCCCTGTTGGACAGTTCTGAAAGGTATTTCATAGGCTCCTCAGAAGGTCCCAGCAAAATCAAGCCCCAGTCAACCCAGAGTAGTAGCCAACTTGATAACTCACCCTTAAATTGGCTTTCATTCTGTAACAGTTTGAGATTATTTATGAATCCCAAAAAGGGAAAAATTATGTTTGTAAACTAATCTATTCCTCTGGGTGTGATACCCTTTGATTGCATTAGATTCAGCTGAAATGTCTGATTAAATTACCTCTTAAGATTAGGGTTTTGATTCCACCACACCAGTAAGGCATGACTCAGGTTGAGTCCCCGCCCCCTTGGTGGGCCTATATAAATGGACACTCACTCCAGAAGACACACAGGAAGAGAGAGAGCTCCATCCTTTCTGATCCTGGGGCCCTGGGGAGAGAGGAGCCATTCACCTAATAGTTTGCAGCTGACCTTCTTGGGAAGAGAGTCAAAACTGATATAGGAAGCCCTGAGAGACAAGCCCTATGCCAGCCCACAGCTGAGCTTGGGAAGAAGCTGGGCCCATTGAGCCTCAAGAGGAGTAGGAAGCCCTAAGGGGAAGGCTGAACCCTTGCAGAGAACAGTGACCATCTTACTTCAACATGTGGCAACTGACTTTGGTGAGAAAGCGACCTTGAGTTGGACTCTTTAGGGCTTTGTAACTGTAAGCTTTTACCCCAAATAAATACCCTTTATAAAAGCCAACAGATTTCTGGTACTTTGCATCAGCACCCCTCTGGCTGACTAATATACCTTCCTTCCCTATTTCATGCCCTAGCCCTTTACTCCTGGAACTCTTGCATGCAAGACTTGTCTTTCATGGATAAAGGAACCCAGACTAAGACATTCTCTTTTGTTTAAAGATTTGAGGAGAAAGGGAGAGGTTAAATTATTCAACTAACAAGTGATTTTAAACATTATTTTATATTTTAAAACACATATTTTGACACAAAATGCATATTTTACATTTATTTGTATCTTAATGCGCCAAACTTTAAAGAACCTTCACACTTCCAGGGATAGTAAAGCAATACCCTCTTAAAAACACAAACTTTTTCTGTAGTAGATGCTAAGCCCCTCAGTGTGTAACAATTTATTTTCATGCCTTCAGTGCCTATGGGCCAAATTTCACTTACCAGTCTGAATTTCATCAGGGGAGGGGTTTTATCTCAAGCTACTGAGACCCCACAGTACCTGAGCAAATAGCAAGCCAGAAATTCTTGGAATTAATACCACTCTGGAGGATCCCTCAACCAATGACTAATGAGAGTGGGGAGTTAATACTTCATTTCCTTAAGATAGATGACAGATAGATAATTAGATAGGATAGATAGATGATAGATAAATAGACAGGTAAATAGTTAGCTAGATAGAAGTTCAGGTATAGGTATGCCTATAGATATAAGTGCAGACATGGACCTAGACATAGACATTCCTCATGCCCTAGGTGGGAGATTTGCAAGGTGTGTATTTTAAACCATTTCCCAGGTTTCCTTCTGGGATTAAGTGACAGTGGCCATCGGTAGTCACTCTCTTGATAATTCACCTTGTCTTAGCTGTTTTCCCTTCCCTGTCTTACTTCCCCATTTCTTTACCAATGTGTCCTAGACCTATCAAATAAATTATCTGTACTAGGAGTCTGTCTCAAAGTCTGTCTCTTTGGGCACCCAAATGGAAACAGTCTTGTTGGTATACAAATCTGCAAAGCACTGCCCTAAGTCATTACAATGAGAATACCACTCTCTTTCAAGCTGGTTCAGCACTTTTACCAACTAGTGTTAAACTAGCTTAAATGAGATCTAAAAGTGAGAAATTGGAGTTTAATTCACAAGAGGATCTGTGAGAAGAAATTGACTATGCATATCTAGTCTTAAAGTATGGGTGCCTCAGTGCCTATGTGACTAAGAGCTAAATTGGATTTTTTTTTTACCACTTAGTAGTAAATTTCACTCACATTCCAAACAAACAGCATGTTTCCAAATATTTTTACCAAAGTAATATGAACTCTATTTTCTTCAGTGTAGGACAAATGAGGAATACCTAAATTAATTTCAAGCAGTTTCTCAAGCTTTTCATAATCATTTCTTCAAATATCAAATTTCTGTCTGCAATATATATTTGTAACATTCCAAAATTGTAATATGTTCCTTAAGACTTCAACCTTCACCCTTCTCCAGACATACCATTTTTATGAAAGGTAAAATTGGATCAAAGAACTTGCCTCAGGGAATGAGATGGAGGAAACACCTGGCCTGGCTTTATGCCTACCGAAAGTGAAAAGAAATGTATAGTGTTCTCTTTGGAAATTTGATTTTAATAAGTTCTTCCTCATTGCAGTGCATAGAAAAGATTATTTGATATCAATTTTGTCCAGTTTCCTTCTAGACACACCCATAGATTTCCACAGATTCCACTCTAAGAAAAAGCACTCACATAAAGCAGCCAGGACATGTGAGGCAAGATACCAAAAGTGTAGGTCTTCCAAAAGATCTTATGCTAATCCAGGGATTTAAGATATATTTGGATTATAGATGGGGTAAGAAAATGAGAGAGAAAAGTTGCTGTGGCAGATTGACTTAAATATCCCTGTAAAAATATGTTCTTAATCTTAATCTATTCCTGTGGGTGTGAACCCATTGTAAATAGAAGCTCTTGTGGATGTTATTTTTAGTTAAGTTGTGGCCAACTGAATCAGATGAGTCGTATTCCTATTTCTGGAGGCCTTATAAAGAGAATGCCACAGACAGGAGCAAAAGCAGGAAGTCAGCATGAGCCCAGAAGAGAGAGAGGAAGACATCACCATGTGATGGGAAAGCCAAGGAACCAAAGGATTGCCAGCCTGCCAGAACACTACTGACCCCAGGAGTTAAGCAAGACTTCAGCCTCAGAAACTGCAAGACAATAAATTGCAGTCATGTAAAGCAACCTATTTGTGGTATTTGTCATAGTAGCCTGGAAACTAAGACAGTTACCACTACTTATTGGAGAGAAGGGATTAGCATAAGGCTGCTCTAGGTAAATCTGTAGGAAAAATATTTACAAATATTACTGGGCATTTTCAATGTGCCAAGTATCATACTAGGTTCTGAGAAGTCAGTATCAAATAAGGCCTGGTTCCTTTCTTCAAAAACCTGACAATTTAGTTTAAAAGCAGAAAAAGTAAATTCCAGGTTTCACTATAGTATGATAAATATGGCCACTGAGGTCTTCACTTGGATGCTATAAGAGCTCAAGAAGGGGCCTCGCAGTGAACCTAGCAATTCAAGGACATGCGCTATATTTCTCCAGTGTCTTAATAGAAAAATCCATTCTCTGACCCCCAATTCCTCCAATACTCAAAACAATCTACAGAGAGATTTGGTTGCTAATTGGAATTTGTATAATGGGTAGAAATGGAACATATGATAAGAAAGAGTAGTATCAGATAATATATCCCAATTGCCTCTGCTGGGATATTCTTACCTTAAAGCAAGGGTTCTTAACCAGGGGTCTGTGGAAAGATTTCCGGGGGTTTGTGAAACTGAATTGAAAAAAATCAACTTATTATCTTTGCTTTCTCTGACCTCTAACTGAAATCTAGCATTTCCTTCACTTATGAATGTATGCAGTAAATAAATTACAATAGTATTCATTTCACCTGACTGGCAAAGGGGTCCATGGAACAAAAAGTTAAGAACCCCTGCCTTAAAGTGTAAAATTTAGTTCATCTATCCTAGCAACCAACAATTGCTATTTTTTTTCAAGCTCAGCTAGACAAGTATTTCTGCAATTTAATGAAGATAGTGTTCTTAGGTTCTGCTATTCCTTTGACCCTAGTTCACTGAAAACTGCTTAACTTCCTCACTTCACTCCTTCTCCAGCTCAGACATAGCCTCTCCCTTTGATTCACTGAACTATCTGCAGGCACAAAGGCTAAGCCATGACTTTTCTTTGACTCCTTGCTGGTTCTGTGAGACCAGTGGTCACCGACTATACCAGGCACAGCACTAGAGAGAGAAAGAAATGAAAGAGAACGTTTTCTTTCTCAAGACCTAAGCAGACAGACAATTAAGACATATTTTAACACAGTGAAAGGACTGTTTAATGATGGAAGCATTTGAAAAATGCCATAGGAGGGACAACAGCCCATCGGAGGAGGGGATAGATGATGGAAGTATTCCTGGAGGGAATGAGACTTGAGTTGCATCTTTAAGAGGGGGCTGAAGTTAGCCAGTTGGTAAGGGTAGAGATTATATGTGTGCTGCATTTCTTCCTGTCCATAAAGTTTCCTGGAGAATCTTAAGGGGAAGGTGACACAGAAGCAGAAATTAATTCAAGTAATGAAGGCAGAGGACTCATATGCAATCCCATTAGCTGAAGTGCTCACAGGTACATTATAAAGGGCAGTGGTGGAAAGAAGTTCTGGACAAGCTAGGACTGATATTCTCCATTCAAATAAATCTCTCTACAACAACTCTGCCTGGGTTTTATGACTTGCAGAAGAAAAGCAAGGGACTTGAGAGTTTATAAAGTGTCTTGAAAATATGAGGTTCCAGCCAGCAGTATAATTTACTAAATCCAGAAAGGCTAGTAAAAGAGGCTTTTATAAATATTTCTTAAATGTTACCTTTCAAAAACTGAATAAAACAGACAGTTATGCATAAATATCCTTGACCCATGAGTAAGGGAGGAACTTGATCCACAGATGTGTACACATGTTTGAAAGGACATTGAAGCCCTTGTAAATTTTTCCAGTAGATATTTATGTTTTTCTTATGTCTTACACACTTTTCAAGTTAGTTAAAAAATCAGTCCCCTTTTGTCACAGCCAAGCCTCAGGGGAAGATATAAAGATGGCAGATCCTTGCCTCCTGAGTAAATGCAATACATGTAAAATCCAAACAAATTATTGAAATGGTAGCACAGTGTGGTAGTTTGAGATTATTTATGAATCCCAAAAAGAGAAAGATTATGTTTATAAACTAATCTATTCCTCTGGCTGTGACAACCCTAGATTACATTAAATTCAGCGGAGATGTCTTTGATTAGATTATCTGTTAAGATTAGGCTTTTTTATTTGACTACCCCAGTAAGGCATTACTCAGGTTGAGTCTCCATCCCCTTGCTGGGTCTGATATAAAGGGACACTCATGCAAGAAGACACACAGGAAGAGAGGGAGCTCTGTCATTTTTTTATCTTGCCACGTGACAGAAAGGAGAAGGCTCAAACAGCTACCCCAGGGAGAGAGTAACCATTTTGCCTGATAACTTATAGCTGAGATTGGGAAGAGACCAAAGACTGAAAAAGAAGGCCAGAAAAGAAAGAAGCCCTATGCCAGGAGAAAGAAGACTTCACTTAAGCACAATGCCTCAAGAGACTGGGCCCATGGAGCCTCAAGAGGAAGAAGACGCCCAGAGGGGAAGGCAGAGACCAGCAGGAGATCAGCGACCACCTTGCTTCAACACGTGGCAACTGACTTTGGTGAGAAAGCGACCTTGAGTTGGACTTTTTGCAGACTTGTAACAGTAATCTTTCTCCCCAAATACCCTTTATAAAAGCCAACAGATTTCTGGTACTTTGCATTGGCAGCCCCTTGGCAGACTGATATGGCAGACTGATACACATGCTTTCACCTCTTCATGGGTAATAATGCTGTTTTAATCAGCATATAATATCTTATTGAAAACTATTTTGACCCTTAATTTCCTTGGTAATTGGAGGTTGGAGAGAACTTTAACATGAAAACTTGTCATATGCTTCTCCCTGTAGTAGGAATCAACTAATGTGTAGTCTCCAGCCTTAATCTATTTCAACCTCAGTCATAAAATATAAAACATGCAAATTAAAAAGAACAAAATCAAAGTAATAAGACCCATTGTAAAACTTTCATCCTCAATAGCTTTTAACAATGATACAATGAGCATAGAAGAGTTCCATTCTGTGAAAGTGATAGAAAATCTATAGCAGGGAAGTGTCACATGCTAAATGTGTTGGTGGAAAGGAGCCATAGATGGACAAATGTAACATTTTTAAGATGCTGGCAAAATAAAATTAGGATTCAATAGCCTTGACCTGGAGCATTTGAAAAACTATCAATAGCCATGAAGTTAATTAGGTATTTAACAGCAAAGATGAAGAATAGCTATTATACTTCATGCCAAATAAAGTGAATATATTGGCATCTAGAAATTAGTGTGCATCAGCCTCATTGAACTATCAAGACAATTCCAAGTCCACAGGCTGATTCAAAAGGCATAAAAGTCAGAAAGTTCCCTAACCCTTCAGTAGGTATATCATCAGTTCTGGCCAATTTGCTTTAGGAACTTGCTAGTTGTTTTCAAGTACCTTCTTGTTTAGTTTCATTGAATTGGAAAACTTCCTAAAAGGTGCAAAAATCCCAAAATGACTGTGATATAATGGTAAGGTATTAGCAAAAAGCTACAAGTAGCTGCCCAGGGCAGGGTAGATGGAAAGGGGTGGTTTTTAATCAACAAATTAAATAGTACCATTCTTTAGCTTTCTGAGCGATCTCTACCTAGAAGAAAGGAGATGCCCTCTTATTCTTATATAGATGTACCCAAACTCCTCTAAAACATTCTAGAACTCTGTTTCCCCAACCTACAATCCCTAAGCTAGTGGAAAAGCAATGCAAAGAAAGTTGAGACAAACTTTAGCAGATGATTTTTAAGGAGGCAAATTTATGCTACATAAAGTTGTTAGTAATTGACCTTAGATATCTTTATGTGTAAAACAAATTTATGAACTTAAAGAATTCAAATCTGGTAAAACATCAGTCCTTAGCTCTAACACTATAATAACAACAATAATAATTCTACCTTACAAATTTTAACACTTTATGTTCATGTAATAAACATATAACATTTTCTTTGACACATAATGCTATGAAATGACAAGGCCAAAATTATGCATTTTACATATGAAATAGACTTTTTAGAAGATGCCAAATTCTGTGGGCAGGTTATATCCCTAATAATTAGTCAGAAAGTCCCCTAGAGTGGATGCACATAAGGTAAGTCAGCTTTAAAACTCAGTAAAATTTTTGTGTTTTTGTCATCTCTAATACACTAACATTTCAAACCCATAGTTAGTAAAATCTACAATTTTAAAAAAAGAATAAAGGATGAACCAAATTGACAAAAAGTGAACTACAAATGAATGGCAAAAGCTTCTATCAGGTTAATTTTATATTTTGCATAGGAAAAAAATTCAGGAAGGTTATTTCCCAATGGCTTTGGAAGGTCAAACTGCATAAGCCATGAAATAAAGACATATTCTTCTGAGCTAGATCTTTGCTTTCAGCTCTCTGGGTCCTTTACCAATTCCCCCAGGGTCCTTGCCTAGAGATGCTATGTGAATTTATCTCATTAACACCTGAGACGGCCATTTTCATGATTCAGCAGTCCTCAAACTGGAGCAAGAGCATAACCAGTTCACAAGATCAATCGATTTACTCTGCATTTTGTTCATTCATTCATTCATTCATTCACATGATAGTGCCTTGCTGAATGAGAGCTATCACTATTCTACAGAGAATTTCACAGAGGCGGAATAGTATAATGCAGCAATTTGCAAAGAACAGTCAATGGAACACTGGAAGTCCCAGGATCGTTTCAGGATGTCCAAGAAGTCAAAACAGATTTGATAATAATGCTATGACGTTATTGGCTTTTTTCATTGTGTTGACATTTACACTGAGGTACAAAGGTAATGGTGTTAAAAACTGCTGGCACCTTAGTTTGAATCAAGGCAGTAACACCAAACCATACTAGTAGTCTTTGTATTCTTCACCTGTCATGCACTTGGCAGTAAGAAGAAAATGCCAGTTTCATCTAAAAATGTCCTTGATAAAGCAGGAAATATGAACTGTATTAACCTCAAACCTTGAGTACAAGTTTTTTTAATATTCTGTGTGATGAGAAAAGAAGAACAGATAAAACATTTGTTGTATACTGCAGAATGATGGTGTTTCAAGGTAAAGGACTTGAATGTATTTGAGTTGCGAGCTAAACTAGCTGTTTTTTATGGATCAACCTCTTTATGTGAGGGAATAACTGAAATACACTATGCCTATCCCTATTTGAGTATTTCGCAGAGATTTTCTTGAAAATGAAGGAAATGTGCTTGTCCTATAGAGAGAAACAACCAATAGTAAATGTTGCCAATGATAAAAACTCAAGCTTTCAAGCAAAAATTAGAATTTTGGTAAATTTACATTTGTCACCTAAAGGTTTCTGAAGACTTAAACATGTTTCTGATGAGATTAGTGGTGATATTAATAAATGTGAATTTTTGACATTATATATTGAAATGAGTCCATATTTGGAAGAGCTACATAACTCAGTGAAACAAT
>JAQZBX010013463.1:0-39842 GCA_029593785.1 Cabassous unicinctus | reverse complement strand
TTTTAACAACTCTTTAAACATTTTCTATGCAATTTACATCAAATGAACTTTATTTTTAGCTTTTTTCAAGGTGGAAGAACAAATCTTTTGCAATCATTTGAAATAAAAAGATTGATGGATATGAGATGACCAAATACCTTAAAATAACTTTTTTCTCTCCCTTTTGCTAGCATACAATGGAGTGAATTATATGTAAATTTTAAGGAAATGAGATGAAAACCTCTTGGTGCCAAATTCTGCTTTTGGTGGTTGAGAATATCTTGTTGAAGCAACGAAGAATGAAAACAAGCTCCAACTAGTTGGCTGGTCCTGCACAGAAGAAGCCCATTGCTGTCATGTCCACTTGCTTAACTAACATAGTAAAATTCCTTAACCAGGGGTGGAGTTATCTGCCCCTTTTTTGGTCATGAAAAGTATGTGCCAGTGTGATTTCCTGAACATACTAATCATACAATTGTATAACTAGCTATGTATGTTCATCCATATGCATAAAAGCTAATGCAAAATCAAAGCAAATGCTAAGTAGTAACTTAGTTATTAAAGCCAGAGTGAAACTGCAGCACAGGGAGTCAGATCTGAGTAGCTTTAGACCAACTTTGGCTCCTGCCTGCAGTCATAACAAATGTAAATTCTGTCTAACTCTCATGTTAAGGCTTTTTCCTCTGGGTGTCCCCAAAAGGCCTATCTTGGTGCCTAATACTATTCTCCATGGTTTTCTTTTGAGAAAGCAAAATGTTAAAGTTTTTAGGATTGAATATTATGTTCTTTTAAAAGTGACACAGAGTAGCAGATGTGGCTCAAGCGATTGGGCTTCCATCTACCATATGGGAGGACCTGGATTTGATCACCTGGGCCTCCTGGTAAAGGCTGTGCCAGGCCTGTGCTTTGAGCCAGGCCCATGTTGAGAACAATGCAGCAAGATTATGATGCAACAGAAAGAGACACAGGGGTCAGTCAAGATGAGACATAACAGAAACCAAGATTTGAGGTGGCACAAGTGAGGGGTATCTCTCTACCACATTGGAGTTCCCCAGGATGGAATCCCAGTGAAGCCTAGAGGAGAAAAATGAGAAGAAAAGACAGAAAAAGAAACAGACCCAGACGATCACACAAAGAATGGACACAGACAGCAAAAACAGCAGGGGGAATGGAGGGGGAAAAGGGCAATAAAAAATAGTGATACAATTTGTTTTTCTTAATAAAGTACAAGAAGTTGTTTTGATAAAACACAGGCTTTCAAAATTTATACACTGATTATTCTGGAGAAAAGCACTTTAGAAACTTTTACTAAAAATGGACTAATTATTTAAAAAACATTGGCACTCAACAGAGAGAGAAGCAAATTTTAGAATTTTTTTATTTTTAAAGAAATTTTTTATTACAGAAAAGTTATATTACATTGAAAATATAGGTGTATGCCATATACCCCATACTCTCCATCTCTCATATTTCTCTGTTTATAACATCTTTTGTGTGGTATATTTGTTACAATTGATGAACAAATATTTATGTATTGCCACTAACCATGGTCTATAGTTTACATTGTTTTACACTTTGTACTGTCCAATTTTAAAAGTTTTGACAAAATGTATAATGGCCTGTATCCATCTTTGCAATATCATGCAGAACAATTCCAGTGTCCCCAAAATGCCCCAGGTTACACCTTTACGTCCTCTGCCTACTCTAAGAACTTCTGGGGACCACAATTTTTATATCAATATTACAACTTCTTCCATTACTAAAATAATAAGTCTGTTTTGATCCATAGTTGCATTCTCCCTTTATATTTGTTCATTCCTCAATCTTGAAGATTTTGGAATAGTGATGCCCACTCTGTTTCAGATTGAGAGGGAGCTTAGATCCCATGGGATGATGGACAGGACTGTCTTGCTTGCAGTTGTAGATACTCTCTGTTTTTTGGGAGGGGTATTATCCATCATCACCTTTTTGTTTGTTGTCTTGGGTGAGTCGTGGAACTTAAGAGTAGGTGTGGGCTGTAACTCCGATGAGATTCAGGGCTCAACTGGCATAAGAACAGCCAGAAGGTGTAAATTTCTGGGACATATATTTAATGGTTATAATGTTAGTTATAGGTTCAAATAAAAGGGGCAGAAGAACCATTTAAAGGGAAATTATAAATGAGTCTAGCTCTATTGTTTTGGGGAGATAGTTTAGTTCCAAGTTAAGGCCCATCAATAGGGTGATGATTTCCTGGGTCGTCTGCCCTGCCTAATGTGTCCAGATATCTCTAGAGCCCTTGGGAGCACCCTTGCATCAATTACTGTGGCAGTCAGTGAGATCCTGCTGAGTCATGCATAAGCATAATCTCTGGAATGACTTCCTGACTCACTTTGAAATCTATTAGCCATAAAAGTTTGTTTGTAGTTAATATTTGCCCCTTTTGGTCAAGGTCTTTCCCAAATGCATTGCTAGTTGCTGCTTGTTAATAATCCAACTTTGTGGTGGCAGGGAGGCCTATCTTTGGAAGTCATGTCCCACACTGTTGGGAAAGCAGTGAGTTCATATGTTGAGTTTGGTTTAGAGAGAGGCCATAATTGAGTATCAAGTTGGTTTTCATGAGATAACTCTTAGGCAATATATATTACTAGGGGTATTAGACTGCCAATGGAGTGCTGATGCAAAGTAATAGAAAACATTTGGCTGTTATAAAGGGTATTTATTTGGGGTAAATGTTTACAGATACAAGGCCATAAAAAGTCCGACTCAAGGTTGATTTCTCACCAGTCAGTTGTCATGTGGTGAAACAAGATGCTTGCTGAACTCTGCCTGGTCCCTCCTTCCCCTCTGGGCTTCCAGTTCTCTCTCTCCTGGCATAGGGCTCATTTCTTTACAGGCCTTCGGTATCAGTCTGAGCTGCTCTGGTCTCTTTCCAAGGTCAGCAGCAAACTATCAGGTTAATGGCTCATCTCTCCTCAGGACCTCAAGATCAAAAATGACAAAGCTCTCTCTCTTCCCATGTGTCTCCTTGAGTCAACCTTAGTCAGACCTTACTGATGTAGTCAAATAAGAAAAGTCCTCAAAGATATTTTAACAGGTGATCTAATCAAAGTCCCCTCAAATGAATTTAACATAATAAAAGTGTTTAATGACCAGAGGAAGAGATTCATTTACAAATATGATCTTTTGGGGATTTTAAATAATCTCAAACTGCCACACTAGACTAAGATTCAATTTTACAAGTATAAGCTTCAGTAGCACAAGCATTGATAACAAGGGCCTGGTGTATTGGTCTGTCCTCTTTTTTTAGGCACTGACCATGTACTGTAGAGATTCTTGCCACTCTATTAGAGAAAGTAGCAGTACTCCCCAAGATGGGAACTTAATATATTATTATTACTATGTACGTCTCTGCCCACTGAGATAACATCCTATGACCACATGAACACATTTATATTCCATAGAGGCATGCCCCAGATGCATCCTTCCCCACACAACCCTCAACACTGATACCTTCCACCAGTGATTCTCCCTTCCATAGTTGAAACTTTTCTGTAATCCAAAACCTCCTAATAAATGAAGCCAAATATATTTCTTGCATTGGGCCTTTCATCCCATATGTTATCATTTATGCATGTTTACAATTTCTTCTGTGTCTTCTTACTTTTTTTCACTTTATTCTCAAAGAAGCTTTAAGTTACAGAAAAGTCACATTGAAAATAGAGGGGATTCTAATATATTCCTTCACCCTCACATTTTCCCCTATTAATAACATCTTACATGAGTATGTATATTTGTTCCAAATGATGAGCAAATATTTAAGCATTGCTGCTAAACATGTTCAATAGTTTATGTTATGGTTTACAGTTTGCACTGTACAATTTTATAGGTTTTGACAAAAAGTATAATGGCCTGTATTCATCATTGCAAAATCATGCAAAAAAATTTGAGTGCCCTAAAAATGTCCTATATTCCACCTATTCTCCTCTCTCCCTCCCCTTGGATCCTATGGTAAACACTAAGTTTCATGTTTTCAAGAATAACATCCATAGTTATATGCATTAATATTGAGGGGTTGGCAAACTGGTTTGCCTTCTTCTATTAGACATTGAGTATGTACACAAGAGATTCTTTCTCCTCTATTTGAGAACGTAGCAGGACTCTCCAGGATGGAGGTTAATATTTTGTTGTTTATTGTGTGGGTCTCCAACCACTGAGATAACACCTATTAACCACATGAGCACATTCATAGTCCATCAAATTATGCCCCCGTTGTACCCTTTCCCACCTATCCCCCAATCACTTACACCCTGCACCAGAAACTCTCTCCCACCATATTTGCGAAAAGAACATTCCCAGACTTGCAGTTTCAACCATAGACCTACAAATCCACAGAGTTTACCTGTTCATTTCTCCAACCGCACCCCCAGTTCCTTGAATAGTCCAGTACAACCCCCCCAACCTGCTAACCATCATATTCCAGCACTCTCAACCCCACTCACAACCTTTCTCTTGTAGCTGACTGAATGCTGGTCTTCCAGGCAAATCACTTCCATGGATTCCCTCTCCCTTTGAGCTGGCTGTGTGCTGGCTTGTGTGCCTTATCTCCCAAGCTTCCCTTTTCCCCAGCCAACTGGGTTTCCCCTCTCTAGCTGCCCTTTCCAAGTGTCTGCACAGTCCTGCAGCTTCCCTTCTGCAATTTCTTGAGGAGAGCAGCCTCCCATTCCCTACTCTGCAGCTTCAATGTCCAAATTTTAGTTTTGCATTGTTATAATTTTTTACAAGGCTTTAAAATTTTTTTAGATAATCCTTTTAAGTCGTCCAACTTTGACCAAAAAATATTCCTTTTCTGCAATCCTTCTGTACTCTTTATACTTGTAAAGGTTTTGT
This sequence comes from Cabassous unicinctus, assembly GCA_029593785.1. Lineage (NCBI taxonomy): Eukaryota > Metazoa > Chordata > Mammalia > Cingulata > Chlamyphoridae > Cabassous > Cabassous unicinctus. The sequence goes on along the minus strand of JAQZBX010013463.1, from coordinate 34,994 downwards.
CCCACATTTTCTTCATTTTAATAACTTGTTATTTATTACAGGACAAATTACTTTCTTTCCATTAATATAAAATAATTCTATATACTTTACATACTTAAGTTATCAAAATGATTTTGGAAATTATCTCTAAACATTTTACTCCTTACACTTGCCATAAAAATCCAACATATCAGGAGAATGACTATTAAGTTAAACGCTAATGTAATTTTCTTTTTTTAATTTTAAATTCTTAGTAGATGCAATAATAGAATATTTGATCAGTAAATCTGTCTAAATTTAGGGAGCATACACATAAAACAAAATTGTCAGAAATGTTACTTTTTTAAGTTTACTTTCAGTATTTCATTACCTACACCATGACTCAAGGCCCCGTGAGCTCAGATGGAAAGTTGTCAAGGGTCCCCTCCCCTGCCACACACAGTGAGCACCTGGCAGAGATTCCTTGGGGGAAGGTTCCAAAGGTAAAAATGCTGGAGGAGGGGCCTAAACTCCCACCACCCCTTTTCAGGCTGTCCCCTGTTTGGCTTCTGCCACTCTTGCAGCTCTCTGAGGCCTGACACTGACTTGGGTCATTTCCACTTCCACCTGGTGGTGTGATTCTGGACAGGTGATCCCAACTGAACCCCCTTAATTCAGCAACACACTGTGGCCATCTGCTGCCCACATGGGGCAAAGATGGGCGGGACAGAGGAAGGGAGGACTCTGGCAGGTTGGACCTCCAGGGGGAATCATATTGGACCACAGAGAAACCCATTGTGATGCATCCTGAGCTTCACCAAAGGATTGACAAAAGGGTGGGGGTGGGAATAGGAGCCTGCAGCTTCAGAGGCCCGATGTGGGCAGAGGTGCCCCTCTCCTGCTCCTTCTGTGAGTCCTTCCTTCCTGGGGGTTCCCCTGGATACTGTCCTGTGATGCTGTAACCAGCCAGGTTGCTGCAATGAGGAATTGGTGCACCCTTGCTGTGATTCATCCAAAGGGGGGTGAAGCGGGGAATGCCAGGACCCTGGCACTTCCTGCCCTGCCCTGTGCACTGTGGGTCTGCAGGCAGAGTTGCCTGCCCCGGAAATGCCTGGGGTTCTGTTCTGGGGTCCTGGTGCTGCCATGCCAAGAGAAAGCAGCTGGTTTTTGGCGAGACTGCGGAGGAGGCCACAGCGGCCCTGGGACCGGTCAGTCAGAAGCATTTTCTCATGCCTGTGGGGGAGAAGCCTTTGTCCTGGATCCTCCAACAGTGTTTTCTTAGTTAGGAAGGGTGGTTTATGCCTTCTCGTGCAGCAGTGTAGCAAAATTTACTTTACCAGTGTAATGTTCATTGAGTGGTTTGCCTGGAAATCCTGGCCTGATGTAGGGTTTTGTAAGGATTCAGTATCGTGCCTGTTGGCAGTTCTGACAGATTCGAAGAAGAGGGAAGAGCATGGACACCACTGAGATGCAAAGTATTGGAGCCTTCCAGTCATGTAAGTTGGGGACAGGCCTGAGGGGAAAGGGCAGAGTGGGACCCCTAAACAAACGCTTTTATTCATTTTTGAATGGTTCATTTTACCTATAGCGGAAGCATAGTTGGAAAAAATCTTGAAAAATTTACAACTACATTGTTTTAATTTTAACTGCTATTTACTCACAAAACCAAAATTTATTGTGCTTTTTAACTTCCTGGCTTTAATCAAGGCAAGCTTGTCAATAAATTTTTTGGAATAGACTTCTTAATTTCTCTTGTTTTTAATTGAGAAAATTGCCATGCTAGACAATTTCTCATGACCCAGTGATGATTTAGATTATTTTAAATTAATTTCAGTTTACTGAAATGTCTTTGTTTCACTGTGATTGATATGTATATAAGATATATAGATAGATCGATATTTAGTGGTGATTCTTGCTCAAAATGAGAATGTAATAAATAAATTGTTGGTGTATTTAAGAGTCATATTTATTCATTAAAATTAAATTACTGGGACGGATGTGGTGCAAATGGTTGGGTGTCCATCTCCCTTGTGGAGGGTCCTGGGTTCGATCCCCAGGACCTCCCAATAAAATAAATAAATAAAATATTTCTCTTGTTAAAAACTCAAAATATGAAAGCACTTATTTTTTTAAAGACTTTATTTATTTATTCCTCCTTCCTCATTGTTTGCACTTGCTGTCTCCTGTGTATCCATTATTGTGTGCTCTCTGTGTCTGCCTGCCTTTAGGAGGCACCAGGAAGCAAACCTGGGACAAAATAAAGGAACTGATAAAAATAACCTGGTATATTCCCTTCTCTTAGAATGAACTGGGAATCAAACCAGGCACCTCATATATGCCAGGCAGGAACTCTTCCACTCAACCACCCTGGCTGCACAAGTTAAGCAGGATACAAATGAAGGAATTATATGTAAATTATAAGGTAATAAAATGAAACTCTCTCTTGATGCCAAATTCTGCTTTTGGTGGTCGCTGGAGCATCTTGGTTTTAAATACCATCTCTACTGGCATGACTTCTACATTTAAAAAGTTCCAAACTATTTTTTGTTCTTTATTACATACACATAGGAATCCACAATCACTACTGTGTTATTGTTTTATTCAAACTTTCAAAAATGTAGCATAGTATATGCATCATACTGTGTCTTGATTTTTTCTCTCAAATGCTTGCGATAATTTCTTGCCTGTATAATTGTTTTGCCATACTTAACTGTTCTACAGTTTTCTGTTGTGCAAACACCCTTTATTCATTCATTTCTTTACTAGAGGCTACATTAATTTACTACATGCCTTACTACAAATTGTAGGGAGCAAATGTGGCTCAAGCAGTTCAGTGCCTGCTTCCCACATTGGATGTCCCAGGTTCAGTCCCCAGTGCCTCCTAAAAACAAAAACAATCAAATGAAGAAACCAACTCAGGGGAGCCAGTGTGGCTCAGTGGTTGAGTGCCGGCTTCCCACATACAAGGTTCAATCCCCCGCCCTGGTACCTCAAAAAAAAATAATCATGCAATGACCGCATGATATATAGTTCCTTGTACATCTGTCAGTTGTTCTACAGTATATTCTCAAACTGTGATTTTAAGAAATGCTTCCTTACTCCTTACATAGGAAAGGCATTCTCCTATATTTCCCTTTAAAAGTTTTATTAGAGTATTGTTTTCTTTATATTAGTGTTTGGTACCCTTGGAGCATATTTTTAAGTATAATGTATGGCAGGGTTCTAAAATTTCCTCATATTGGGAGCCAATTACATTGAATTCATCTTTTGAATAGGCCTTCACTTCCTCCCTGACCTGTGATGTCAGTTCTATCATATGCCAAGTTCCCACAAATTTATGGGCATGTTTCTTGACAATATATTCTATTCCATATAACTAATGCATCAATGTCAAATAATTTTAATAATTATAGGTCTGTGTAACGTATCATATTACCTAAGCATGGTAATTTTATCCTTTCCTTTCTAATTTTTATGCCAATTTTTCTTTCATTTTACTGCACGAGTTTGAACCTCCACTGAGAGCCATGATTAGTAGCAGATGCAATGCAGGATCCATATTTGTTCCTGTATTAAATAAGAAGGCTTCTAAAAGTCCAACAATAATAATGCATGCTATGAATTTGTGTAGGACACTTTTCCATTTTATTAAACTTCCTCCGTATGAAAATTCTTGAATATAGGTTTTGGGCTTTTTTTGGCTTTCCCACATTCATGATATTTTTACAAAGAATTTTTCTCATGTGTTATGAATCTGCTGAAGGAATTCTTTATTCTAGGAATTTATAGCAATTTTAATGTGTATGAATTTTCTAATGTCTAATGTGCTGTGACTTCTGGCTAAAAGCTTTTCCACATTCACTACATTGATAAGGCTTTTCACCTGTATGGATTCTTGCATATAAAGCAAGAGTTGAGAGCTGAGTAAATCTTTTCCACAATCTTCATAACAATAAGGTTTCTCACCTGTATGATTTCTAACATGCACAGTAAGAGATGAAATTTGAGAAAATGTCTTCCACCATACTTTATATTCATAAGGTTTATCACTTGTATGAATTCTCACATGTACAGTAAGAGATGTGATTTGAGAAATGGCATTTCCACATTAATTCCATTTACTGGGTTTCTCTCCAGTATGAAGGTTGTAATGTTTAATGAGATACTGCTTCTGGCTGAAGGCTATTCCACATTCTTATATATATAGGGTTTCCCTCACTCTGAATTTTCTCATTTTCAGTGAGATTTGATTTACTACTGAAGGCTTTCCTGCATTTCTTACATATATAGGGTTTCTCTCCAGTTTGTCTTCTCAGGTGTGTAATGAGGCTTGATTTCTAAATGAAAGCTTTCTCACATCCATCAGATTCATAGGGTTTCTGTCCAGTATGTATTCTCAGAAGGTTAATGAGGTTTTCCATCTGTTTGAAGGCTTTTCCACATTTATTGTCTATATAGGGTTTTTCTCCAGAATAAATGCCCTCATGTTTAATGAACTATTGCTTTTGGCTGAAGGCTTTTCTGCATTCTTTACATTCATTTTGTTTCTGTCCACTATGAGCTTTTTCATGTTCTATGAGATATGATTTGTACTTAAAGGCTTTTTCAAATGCCTTGCATGCATTAGGTTTCTTTGCAGTAGGAAATCTCTTGTATCTGAGATTTAACATTTGAATTAAAGCTTTACCATAGATGTATGATTTCTCTTCAGTAAGAATTTTCTGATGAATAAAGAGGTTTTCTGTCAGGTTGAAAACTTTCCCACATGTATAACTTTTCTATGCTTTTCCACCTGTATGGCTTTTATACTGAGGACTAAAAAATTACTGTAAAGAGCAGACTACATTCAGGATACTCATATGATTTCTCTCAAGTTTGAATTATCTCATATTCTATGAGGTTTTTTTTCTGATGGAAGCATTCCCATGTTCATTACAATACTAACTAGTGTATGCATATTTCATGCCCAATGAGATTTAATGCCTGGCTGAAGGATTTCCAATATTCTTTAGATACACTGGGTTTTACTCCTGTATGTTTCTTTGAAGTGACTCTAGCTTTCTGAAATTCATGAAATCCCAATTGGTGTCTCTGAAGGATTAATTCTCAGGTATCTCATGAGGTTGAATTTCCAAGAAAACTTCACGCTCATTACACATAAAGGGGAGGACAAACATGTAGGCCAACTGGCAAAATTCATTGTCTTCATTCTTTTTTCCTTACCTAGACAGCCTCATGCTTAGATAAGCATGATGCAAATTCCTTAAAAGTGAAGTTACATTCATAGAAGTGTTATTTTGAGGAAACAATGCTTGTGGTCAGAGAACATATTTTCCCAACTTTCTTACATTCTCTGCCTTCATCTTAAGTCTCTACTCTTGTGGAAGTGGATATAGCTTCACTCACATGCCTTTTGTTATATCGTTGTTTTTGCTAGTAAAATCTTATGCTTCTTTATAGTTTGTGGAGTGCAGCAAAAACAGTGCTTAGAGTGAAATTTATAGCATTGAATGAATTCATTATAAAACAGGAAAGATCCAATATCAATCATCTAAGATTCCAATTTGGGAAGCTTAACAATATCTCCTTTTTATTTTTTCTATCATTCATGGCTCTTCTCTCTTCAAATGAGCAACACATCCTGTTCAGTGACTTCATATTTAAGAAATGGGGAAGTGATACAGCACTTTATTTATGATGGGGACAAAACAACATCCCATAAATCAACCCTGGAATCTTCAGGCTTCTGAAGGATAAGAAAGTTGCAGCTTCCAAAGATGCATGAGTAAGGTTGCTCCAGAACAAAGCCCAAAATGGCAACTGAGGAAATCCTGAATACTTTGTTTTGGACTGACTATTTTTGTTCAATATTTGTTTTTTTCTATTTATTTGGATAAGAAGCACTATTTAATATTCTTTAATATTTACCGGGGAAATTATAACACTTTTGCTTTCCTTTCTATATCTGCAATTACTATTAGTTATTGACTTGCCAAATAATGTGTTTTAAAACATTTTATATGCTGTATTAGTCAGCCAAAGTTGTGCTGAGGCAAAATACCAGAAATCTGTTGGCCTTTATGAAGGCTATTATATGGGGTAGAAGCTTACAGTTACCAGGGCATAAATCATAAATTTCTTCCTTCACTAAGGTCTGTTACCCTGTCTTGGAGCAAGACAGCTGCTGACATTTGCTAGGGATCAGGCCTCTTGGGTTCCCCCCTTCCCAGGGCTGCATTTCTCTCTGCACTCACCTCCTCTGGTTCCTCCACAAAGTCAGCTGTAAGCTATGATGCTCTCTAAGCTTTGCCTCTCTCCACAAGGCGAACTGTGAATTGTCAGGTGAATGGCTTATCTCTTTTCCCCTGGGCCTTGTGTCCTTTACTATCAGAATTCCAACATCAAAAACTACTCCAGCACTGTACTTTGAGATGTCTTTTCATGTTTGAGACCCCACCCACCAAAGGGCAGGGCTCAATGCCCTATAGACTCTGGCCCAGTCAACAACTTATCATAACTTAATCATGCCCAGATTAGCAGAGCAGTTGATAAGGATATTCCAATATCTATTTTGGGATTTCATAGTTATATCAAACTGCTGCATATCCATTTACACATCTTATGCTATATATTATTTTAAGGTGTGTTTTAACACTTTATTGATGTCCTAGATCACAGAGATCATTATCACTTTATCCATTCAATGGTCATTTTGGTATTTGAATTTAATTAACAGATATTGTTCTTCGATCTATCCTGAAACTTTAACCTTCTGAGATTATTTTCTTTCTGCCTGAAGAATAAGTATGTTCTTATTAAACCATTGCTGCGTGTATAAGCCTTTTGTATGTAGGCCATTTTGGTTAGATTCAGATAAGGGTCCTTCGGTTTAGGTCCATTTTTGTTAGATTGCTTTTGTTTAGTTAAGGGCCTCTGAGTAGTTTTCAGGCACCAGGATGGACAACAATCATTATACTGAAGTCCTACATATATGGAACACACAGAGAAAGAGTGCTGCCATGTTTACCCTGCCATGTGGGAGGGCACTCCAGGATCTCCTACAGCTGTGGAGAGACACAGAATCCCTGAGAGGCTTAGGGAGAGGCCAGAAGCTGGAGTCAGTGGGAGCTTGAGGCTGAAGACTTCTAGGCCAGCGGAGAAGGGTGAGGTGTGAGCAATTGTGTCTAATGCCCACTGCTGAGCACAGGTAGAATTTGTGTTTGGAGGAGAAGGCAAAGAGAGACAATCAGACCCAACATTTTGCTTTGGCAATAATCCAGCTGTAGCTAACCCTTGTTAAGACAGCAGTTTTGAGGATACCTTTATTTGGACATTTTCACAGCTTCAGAATGGTAAGTTTTAACCCTAGTAAATTCCAGTAAAAGATAACCTATGTCTTGTATTTTGCATTGGCAGTGCTTGGCAAACACTAACCGCTAGGGACAAAAGGTTGGAGAGCTGCCCTGTTCCCACATGGCAGTGTGATGCTGCTGCTCAGTGAATTCACCTGTAAACTGTGGGTGTCTCCAGACTAGGCAGGAATGAGTACTGGTAAGATGGAATGTTAAGTGCTCTTGGCCAGAAATGCCTGTGAGACAGGATTCAGGCAGGTGTGTCACATGATTTGGGGACTAGTATAAATTCACAGATGCCCCAGTATGATGTAGCTGTCCCAGCCAGAGTTTGGCCAGGTGGGCAGGGGCAGATAAAAACATGGGACCTGGGGTCTGGTGCAGTTGAGGTGTCAGGGAACAGTTAGAAGACTCCCTGTTCCTGCTCCTTTTGGCCTTGCTGCTTCCCTTGGCCTCCAGAATTGACCATCTGAAGAGGCTGCTCTTACTGTACCCCTCGTTTGTCTCAGGCACAGACTCCAGTCTCCTACTTCCAGTTGTACATTCAACTTCTCCAATCTTGGGTCAGCTAAAGAAACAGCAATGCCTAGATGAAACCTGTTGGTGTCTTGATGGAAATGACAAAATTCACATTACGGCATTGGATACAGCAATAACATCAACAGAATGAGCACGAGTAGGCTAGTGACCCAAAAACAGTACAGGAATCCCAGAAATTCCTGGGACCCAGGGCCCACAAGAATAGAAGTGAGGTTGTGAGATATTGCAATGTATGCAGAAAACCTCAGAGGGTGCAGATGTCAGATATTTCTCAGACTAATTAAATATTAAATTTTCAACACATTTTTAATAGTTTTGAAAATGATGTAGGCCTCTTCAATCCCAAAAGAGAATGGAATGGTTGGATAGAAAGAAGCTGAGGAACAACTCAGATTTAATGTAACACGTGTGAGTTTCTTCACTATCAATGGATTTCTGTATGACCGTATTTGTTAAAGCCATGTGTGGGCACACCCTGAACCCAGCAGGGCCACCCTGCGGTGCATACCTGGTGCGCATATTGCACATGTGTCTGAGAATATGTGAATCTAAGAAGCATTGTTTGTAGTACTGTTGTGATACTATGAACTCAGAAAACCAGAATGTTCATAGAAGAATGGAAAAAGAGCAACAGCTGTACACATCAACTTGAAAGAATCTTATGAGTCTAATCTTGAGCAACAGAAACAATTCTCAGAGGAGACATAGAGCATGAAGCCATTCATGGGAACTATTGATTCAGACCTGACTCCCTGAGCTGTGCTTTTGCTCTTGCTTAAATACCTGCGTTGCTACTTTGCATTTGCTTTGATTATACCTTAGCTTTTATGTACATGGATGAACACACATAGCTAGTTATATAATTGTATGATTAGTATGTTCAGGAAATCACGATTGCACTTACATTGAATGATGAAAAAAAGGGCGGATAACTCTACCCCTGGGTGTGAGTTTTACTGTGTTAATTAAGCAAATTGAAGTGAGGAGAGCAAGGGGCTTCTTCTGTACATATCCAGCCAACCAGCTGAAGCTGGTTTTCATACTTCATTGCTTCAACAGTATATTTTCGACCACCAAAAGTGGAATTTGGCAGAAAGAAAGGTTTGCCTCTCATTACCTTCTAATTTAAATACAATTCTTTCCTTTGTATCCTAGCAACATAGAGAGAAACAAGTTACTTTCAGGTGTTTGCTCATCCTACATCCATCAGTTGCAACTATCTTAGTAAATGTGTTAAGCTACTTTCTAATAAACCTTAATTTGCATTCCCACAAGGGGGCTGTTCTGTTTTAGAACCATGTCTTTGTAAATGTTTCCTAAGATATTTCACTGAAATGCTGATAAAATAGTAAACTAAAAAAGTAATATTTCTGACAATTTTGTTTTGCTTAAATATGTTCTTTCTAAGTTTATACAGATTTACTGATGAAATAAGCTAATGTTACATCATTTAAATGAAGTATTTAAAATGAAGAATGAAAAGTTATGTTTGCATTAACTGAATGGAGTTTGATTTTGATGGTAATTGCATGTTGTTAGATGTTTGAAGATAGTTTCCAATATCATTTTGGTAACTTAAGTATGTAAGGGATATAGAATGTCTATTTTTTTTAATTAAAGGGAAAGGAATTTTTGTGGTCTAATTTGTTATAAGATTGAATGGGTCTATCTAAAAGTTTTTTTAAAAAAGTTTTAAAAAAGTTTTAAAAGTCTATGTATCAAAAATTTTACTAGGGCAAAACTGAAATTTAGTTGTCTCTTTTAAAGTGACAAGTTTCTTAAATTATTGGTGTCTTTTTAGTCAAAGGTTATGAAGAGGTTTTCTCTTGAATAATTAGAATAGAAGGTAAAAAGCCTAAGTTTTATTAAAATAACTTCTTGTGTTTTATTTAAAATTTATTAATAAAAACAAGTCTTCTTAATTTTAAAGGAACATAATGTTCAAACCTAACAACCTTTAACATTTTCTTTCTCAAAGTCAAACCATTTAAAACTAACTTTTATTTCAAAGCATTGCAAAAGTTTTCTCTTCCCCTTTATTAAAAGAGAAGTGCTAAAAATAGTTAAGTTAATTTGATATATGTTGCTTAGAATGTGTTATAAAATTAAAAGTGATTTTCTAAACTTATATTCATTAAATTTCTATGATTAACAAGTTCATATAAATATTTAAATACTGTATAAAATTCCTAGAGCTTTGACAATGTATTCTGCACAATATTAGATAATAGTATAATGCTCTTTGTCATGGTTTTAGATACATTTAAAATGTTATATGCCATAAAATCAACCAGCTTTACTTATCAGTTAATTTGTTTTGCTTTATTACATACAGTCACACATCAAAGTTTGAACTTCAGAATAAATATCCTTAAATAAAAGCAAGGCAGAGAGTTCAAAGCACAAGCCAAAAATAATGTAAAGTTGTCATCTGGTAAAAGTACATTAACTTTGTCAAGCAAAAATCCCTTCTAATAAATTTTTTAACCCGCCCCCCCAAAAAAAGCAAGGCAGGTCTGTAAATTATATTTTACTTGTTAAATAACATAAATCTAGTCAAAAAAGTAAAGGAGAAATGAAAAAACCTCTGCTTTAATCTGTGGTTAATAGCTACAATATAAGTTAATTTTCAAATATTTCAAATGAATTTCTGAAAATAGCTTCATTTTTAAAATCCTCATAAAGAAATTAGGGCCTAAACTGTAAGTTCATCCAGCAGTCATATTTGTTTCTTTTATTTTCTTATTTATTTTAGATGAGTAAAAATTATTTATTCAGAATAGGGGGAAAGAAGTGAGCTGGCTAAGAAATGGGAGAGAAGGACTAAAATACACACCAAGATTTGATTCAGGCTCCTCTAGGCAGAGAGAGTGATCTCTGGCTTTTATGGTCACTTTTTAAACTATTCATTATACCTACCCTTGCTAATGCTAACGGGAGGGGTCCCAGCTATTATCAGTTATCTCACCAATAGTGGTGTCCAATTTTGAGTTTGTGGCCAAATTCTTCCCTTGTCATTCTAGTCTTTTAGGCTTTCCAGTCCTGAGTATTTGTCCATGCCTGTGTGATGTCACATGGTATCCTTGGCACACCCCACCATTCCCCTCCTGGTTCTGCCTGACCATGAAGGAACACCACTGCAGCTGCCTCAGTTGCTCAAAACCAGCCCCTGAACAAACACACTTAGAATGACATGCTCCCCCTCTAGACCTCTACCCGCACCCCTCTGGTTTGCCCGTGATTCATTCTGCATGACACTGTCCATGGGGTCTTGGCTCTGTTCATGTCATTGTTACAGGCCCCCTTCCACTTTAAAACCAACATGCTATATTTACACAGAATAGGTCACCTAGAAATCACCGAATCAACAACTCATGAAGTTCCACAAAGCCAAGGCAAATATGATAACTAGAAGGGGGCAGCACTTGGGGAAGACAAGAATCCAGGATCAAACAACATCACCCAATGAATTATTTTGCATTTGCCCCATTTCAATACAGAGAGATTTATATTGATTCTACAGCATGTAAATGGAACCCCCTTTCTCCTTTAACTACCATGACACTCATCACTGCTTCAGTAAGCTATGAGTTTGGCTCTGGGCACCACAAAGTTGCCTTCACTCATGGTGTCTCCAAAAGCCAAGCAGGAAAGATTCAGATTTTTGTAAGGTTAAGTACTTTAGTTTTGCTTCATATATCCATCCTTGGACACACACACACACACTTCCATTGTGCATGGCAGGCCTAACCTAATCCAAGGAAGGATGGAGCTGGTGTGTCCAGCAAGTCCTGTGCCCTAGGATGAAGAGACTGGGTACAGGAATCCCTTATTACATATATAGATAGCTCTCACCTAAACTTGGCTTCCTGTCTTGACCTGTGAATTTGCCCAGCCTCTCCTAACTTCGCTGCATCATTTTCCATTTAGACTAATTTCCAATCTTAAAGTAAGGGATGAAGTCATTGGGTGACCCAACTAAAATCCTAGTCTTATATCCCATGGATAAGATGGATGGGATTATCCTGCCTGCAGCTGCAGATTCTCTCCATTCCCTGGAATGGCGGTTGTCCATCATCATCTCCTTGCCAGGTGTCTTGGGAAAATCCATTGAGCTGTAGAGTAGGAGTTGCAGCACCACCAAGACCCCAGGCACAGCTGGCACATGGGCAGGCCAAAGGCTCCAGTCTCTGAAAGTACCCCTACAAACTGCAGCACCACATATAGCTTTGAATAGAGTGAACTCATGGACTGTGTGCAGGGAGAACTTATTAGAGTCTAACTCTGTCACTCTCAGGAGCACAGATTCCAGAGTAGAGCCCACTGATAAGGTATCAATCTCTGGAGCTATCGTCCCTTATATATGACCTAGGTATCTCCAGAGCCCTCAGGGGCCACACTGTGTGGGATGATATCCACTTTGGTGTTCTATGAGATCCTACTGAGGTGTGCATAAGTGTTACCTCTGGGATGACCTCCCAAAACTCTTTGAAGTCTCTTAGCCATATGAATTCATTTGTCTTTACCTTTCCCCCCTTTTATTCAAGCTCTTTTTCCAGTTGTATTGCCAGTTGGCACTTGGTATTAATCCCTCATTGCCAGGGAGGCTCATCCCTGGGATTCATGTCCCACATTGTGGGCAAGGTAATGCATTCATATGCTGAGTTTGGCTTAGAGAGAGGCCACATTTGAGTATCAAAATGGTTCACAGGTGGCAACCCTTAGGCACCCCATAACTGTAGGCTAAGGAAAATCCCATCCATCTTATCCATGGGATATAAGTCCCCTCTCACTTGGAGGTGGAGTGGACAGCACCATCTCAGACTCCTCAGGATTGGGGGAACAGCTATATACTAGAGTGGACTTACTGGTATTCTGTTGTAGACATATTGTGATTCAAGCAATGGAAGAAATTACAACATTGAGGTGGAGTCAGTGGCCACTGGACACTTTTGGAGCAGGAAGACATAAAAGCAGTGTAATACAGGGGTTTTTATTGGGACTTGGGAATTATCCTGAGTGACATTACAATGAAAGATATAGGCATTTTACATCTGCTTATAACATGCAGAAATGTGTTGGAGACAGTGTAGTCTACAATGTGAGCTATGATCCATGCTTAGTGGCAAAGCCCCAGGATGTGTATATCCATTGCAGGTGGTGTGCCACACTAATGAAAATGTTTATGTGGGAGGTTATGGGAGGTGTGGGAGGTGGGGAACATGGGAATCCCTGTAATTTTTGTGTAACATTTTTGTAATCTAAGCCTCTTTTAAAATATAAAAATAAAAAAAAAATATAAAAAACATGTCTTCCATGAAACACATTCCAGATGGAGGCATTCAAGAGGACAGACACTATGGCAAAAAAGCCAGCTCAAATTGGCAAAAATGAAGGAGTTCAAATAGTTATTTTTTGTGATGACCTAGCAACAACAAAAAAGAAACAAAAAAAGTCATCACTTGAATTTGGATAGAGAACTGATGGAATTCCTTTGCCTCACCCCTTCATCCCCACCAATGTGGAAGAGGAGGTGGTGCTGTGGACCCTGATCTTCGATCCACAGCTGTCCCCAAACCACCTTCTCCCACTTTCTCCACTCTGCCAATTGATGCCTGCTCTTTGTACTTCCTGGTGGCAAAAGGATTGTCCCCCCATACTGTGGCTCATTTCTGGGTGGCTGGGAGCAAGGTAAGATTGTGGATCACTTTCTCCTCCAGAAAATAGCAGGGCTTTCCATCATAACTGTGGTTCCATTGAAATTTCATTGGACACGAAGCCACCATATGGCTGATGCTCTGGCTGAAGTGGCACTACTTGGGCTGAAGTGGCTTGATGATCTAGACTTTCACAGTTGTAACAGATGTCTCCTTTTGATCTGTGCTTCTGTATGTTCTTCCCCTTTGGCTGCCTCTCACTCCCAATACAGAACACCCCACCAGGTTTGGTGACAGATTCCAGGCTCTTGGCAAACTTCTTAAAGGTGAACTCCACTGCCTTACCCTCCTTCATACTCCAGAAACCCTCCATGTACAGCTTACTGTGATGCACAAAGATGTTCCCTGGGCCGTGGAGCATGATTCTGCTGTGGCAAGTCATGGACTGGAAGGTGAACCCCGTATGCACATTGAGCTACTTATAGAGGCCAGCACTGTGCATCAACTGTGGCTCTTCAGTGTCCCATCTGTATTCTCTGATGTCTCCTTCAACGCCTTGGTGCAGCCACTGCAAACTGCTGGTTGTACATGGAGCCAATGGTCCTTTCCTGAGCCTATGGCAATATATCATTAAATTGGCAGCTATGCACTTGTTTTCACTTACATTGAATCTCAAAACACATCTTTTTTGATGCCAAAGCTGCCGGTTCCTCACTTTGGAAATATAAGTAAGATTCTTGTTTCTTACAATGATATATATGTGTTTTCAATTACAATCAACTTGAAATCTCTGCTTTTCCCTAAGTTTGGCTGATTGCATTGAGTTCTTTACTTCAGAAAACTGAAAAGGAAATTTGTTTCATTGGCTGATTTGCATGTGTATTCATTTACAATCAATTTCAAGACACTGGTTTCACCTAACTCTCTGTGAATGCAGTAGTTATTTCAAGTTTGAAAGGTAAGTAAGATTCTTGTTAGTTTGGCTGTTATACCGTTGCTTTCACTCACATGTCAACACACAGCTTTTACCTAAGGCTAATTCAATGCAGTGGTTTCTTCACTTTACAAAACTAAATAATGTTTGTGTTTTCTTTGATGCTATGGCTGTATTTTCATTTAAATTCATGTTCAAAACACTGGCTTCCCATAACAGGCTGTGAAATCAGCAGTTAATACAACTTTGAAAGTTAAGTAAGATACTTCTATGTTTGGCTGCTGTACACTTGCTTTCACTCATTATCAATATAAAAACACTGCTTTTACCTACTGCTATGCAAAACACTGCTTTCTTCAGTTTTCAAAACAACACAATATACCACTTACATTGGCAGCTATGCACTTGTTTTCACTTACAATGAATGGAAAGACACAGCTTTCACTATGCCAAAGGTGCCAGCTCCTCCCTTTCGAAATCTAGGTAACATTCATGTTTCTTACAATGTTATACATGTGTTTTCTATTACAATCAACTGGAATACCCTGCTTTTCCCACATGTTGGCTGAATGCATTGAGTTCTTTGGTTTAGAAAACCAAAAAAGAAACTTGCTTCATTGGCTGATTTGCATGGGTATACATTTACAAACAACTTCAAGACACTGGTTTCACTTAACTCTCTGTGAATGCAGTAGTTACTTCAAGTTTGAAAGGTAAGTAACATTCTTGTTTGTTTGCATGCTATGCCCTTGCTTTCACTCACATGTCAACACACAACATTTGCGTAAGTCTAAGTCAATGGAGTGGTTTCTTCACGTTACTGAACTAAGTAAGTTTTGTCATTTATTTGCTGCTATGACTCTGTTTACACTTATATTCATCTTGAAAACACTGGTTTCCTGCAACAGTCTGTGAATGCAGCAGTTAATTCAACTTGGAAAGTTAAGTAAGATACTTATTTCTATGGCTGCTATGCACTTGTTTTCATTCATTATCAATGTAAAAACAATGCTTTTACCTAATACTATGGAAAAACACTGGTTTCTTCAGTTTTCAAAGCTAAGCAATATATTCATTACATTGGCAGCTACGCACTTGTTTTCACTTACAATGAATGGAAAAACATTGCTTTTACTATGCCAAAGCTGCCAATTCCTCACTTTCAAAATTGAAATAAGATTCTATTTTCTTACAATGATATACATGTGTTTTCAATTACAATCAACTTGAAAACCTGCTTTTCCCTAACTTTGGCTATATGCATTGAGTTCTTTGTTTTAGAAATCCAAAAAAGTAACTTGTTCATTGGCTTATTTGCATGTGTATTCATTTACAAACAAATTCGAGACACTGGTTTCACCTATCTCTCCATGAATGCAATACTTCCTACAAGTTTTAAAGGTACACAAGATTCGTGCTTGTTTGGCTGCTAAGCACTTGCTTTCACTCATTTTCCATGTAAAAACACTGCTTTTACCTAATACTATGCCAAAGCATTGGTTTTTCAGTTTTCAAAACTAAGCAAAGTATTCATTACGTTGTCAGCTATGCACTTGTTTTCACTCACAATGAGTGAAACAATGAGTGTCAAAACACTGCTTTTCTATGCCAAAGCTCCCGGTTCCTCACTTTGGAAATCTTAGAAAGATTCCTTTTTCTTACAATGCTATACATGTGTTTTCAATTTCAATCAACTTGAAAACCCTGCTTTTCCCGAATTTTGGCTGAATGCATTGAATTCTTTGCTTTAGAAAACCAAAAAAGAAACCTGTTTCATTGGCTGATTTGCATGTGTATTCTTTTAAAACAACTTCAGAAAAGTGGTTTCTCTAACTCTCTGTGAATGCAGTAGTTACTTCAACTTTGAATGTAGGAAAGATTCTTGTGTGTTTGGCTGCTTTGCCCTTGCTTTCAATCACATGAAAACACACAACTTTTGTCTAAGGCTTAGTCAAAGCAGTGGTTTCTTCACTTTGGAAAACTAAATAAAATTTGTCTTTTATTTGTTGCTATGCCTGTTTTTTCACTTAAATTCAACTTCAAAACTCTGGTTCCTGTAACAGGCTGTGATTGCAGCAGTTAATTCAACTTTGAAAGTTAAGTAATATATTTGTTTGTTTGACTTCTAGGCACTTGCTTTCACTCATTATCAATGTAAAAATACTGCTTTTTCCTAATATTATGCCAAAATACTGGATTCCTCAGTTTTCAAATGTAAGCAATATACTCATTACATTGGCAGCTACGCACTTGTTTTCACTTACAATGAATGTCAAAAAACTGCCTTTACGATGCCAAAGCTGCCAGTTCATCACTTTCAAAATCTAAGTAAGATTCTTGTTTGCTGCAATGCTATACATATGATTTCAATTACAATCAACTTCAAAACACTACTTTTCCCTAAAGTTGGCTGAATGCATTGATTTCTTTGCTTTAGAAAACCAGAAAAGAAACTTGTTTCTTTGGCTGATTTGCATGTGTATTCATTTACAAACCAATATGACACACTTTTTTCACCTATCTCTCTGTGAATGCACTAGTTACTTCAAGTTTGAAAGGTAAGTAAGATTCTTGTTGGTTTGGCTGCTATCCCTTGCTTTCACTCACATGTCAACACACAGCTTTTGCCTAAAGCTAAGCTAATACAGTGGTTTCTTCACTTTACAAAACTAAATAACATTTGTCTTTTATTTGCTCCTACACCTGTGGTTTCACTTTAATTCCTCTTCAAAACACTGGTTTCCTGTTACTGGCTGTGAATGCAAGAGTCAATTCAACTTTGAAAGTAAAGTTAGATACTTGTTCATTTGGCTGCTATGTGCTTGCTTTCACTCATTATCAATGTATATACACTGCTTTCACCTAATACTATGCCAAAACACTGTTTTCTTTTCCATTTTCAAAACTAAACAGTATACGCATTACATTGGCAGCTATGCACTTTTTTTCACTTACAATAAGTATCAAAACATGGCTTTTACTAAGCCAAAGCTGCCGGTGCCTCACTTTCGAAATCTAATTGAGATTCTTGTTTTTACAATGCAATGCAGGTGTTTTCAATTACAATCAACTTGAAAACTCTGCTTTTTCCTATCCTTGGCCCAATGCATTGAGTTATTTGCTTTAGATAACCAAAGAAGAACATTGTTTCATTGGCAGATTTGCACGTGTATTAATTTACAATCAACTTCAAGACACTGTTATTACCTAATTCTCTGTGAATGCAGTATGCTATTTCAAGTTGGAAAGGTAAGTAAGATTCTTGTTTGTTTGGCTACTTTTCCCTTGATTTCACTCACATGTCAACACACAGCTTTTACCTAAGGCTAAGCCAATGCTGTGGTTTCTTCATTTTACAAAACTTAATAAGGTTTGTGTTTTGTTGATGCTATGCCTGTGTTTTATTTAAATTCATGGTCAAAACACTGGTTTCACTTAACAGGCTGTGAATGCAGCAGTTAATTCTCCTTTGAAAGTGAAGTAAGATACTTGTTTTTTAGTTTCTATGCACTTGCTTTCACTCATTGTCAATGAAAAACACTGCTTTTACCTAATACTATGTCAAAACACAGTTTTCTTCAGTTTTCAAACTAAGCAATACACTCATTACTTTGGCAGCTTTGCTCTTGTTTTCACTTACAATGAATGTCAAAACACTGCTTTTACTATCCAAAAGCTGCCGGTTCCTCACTTATGAAATTTAAGTAAGTTTCCAGCTTTGTACAATGCTATACCTGTTTTTTTTTTAAAATTACAATGAACTTGAAAACACTGCTTTTCCCTAACATTGGCTGAATGCTTTGAGGCTTTTGCTTTACAAAAGCACAAAAGAAACTTCTTTCATTGGCTGATTTACATGTGTATTCATTTACAAACACCTTCTAGACACTGGTTTCACTTAACTCTCTGTGAATGCAATAGTTACTTCAAGTTTGAAGAGTATGTAAGATTTTTGTATGTTTCGCTGCTATGCCGTTGTTTTCATTCACACGTCAACACACAGCCTTTGCCTCAGACTAAGCCAAACCAGTGGTTTCTTCACCCTCCAAAATTAAATAAGATTTGTTTTTTATTTGCTGCTATGCATGTGTTTTCACTTAAATTCATCTTCAAGACACTGCTTTCCCATAACAGGCTGTGAATAGAGCAGTTAAAAAAATAAACTTTGAAAGTTAAGTAAGATACTTCTTTGTTAGACTCCTGCATGCATGCTTTCACTCATTATCAATGTAAAAACACTGATTTTATCTGATACTATGCCAAAACACTGCTTTCTTCAGTTTTCAAAGCTAAGCAATATACTCATTACATTGGCAGCTATGCAGTTGTTTTCAATTTCAATGAATGGCAAAACACTGCTTTCACTATGCCAAACCTACAGTTTATTCACTTTGTAAATCTAAGTAAGATACTTGTTCTTACAATGCTATACATGTGTTTCCAATTACAATCAACTTGAAAACAGTGCTTTTCCCTATAGCTGGCTGACGGCATTGAGTTATTTGCTTTTGAAAACCTAAAAATAAACTTGTTTCATTGGCTGATTTGCATGTGTTTTCATGTACAATCAACTTCCAGCCACTTGTTTCCCATAACTCTGTGAATGCAGGAGTTACTTAAAGTTTTAAAGGTAAGTAAGATTCATTTTTGTTTGGCTACTATTCCCTTTCTTTCACTCATATGTCAACACACAGTTTTACCTAAGGATAAGCCAATGCAGTGGTTTCTTCACTTTACCAAACTAAATAAGTTTTGTCTTTTATTTGCTGCTATGCCTGTGCTTTCACATAAATTCATCTTCAAAACACTGGTTTCCCATAACAGGCTGTGAATGCAGCAGTTTATTCAACTTTGAATGTTAAGGAAGATACTTGATTGTTTGGCTGCTATTCATTTGCTTTCACTCATTATCAATGTAAAAACACTGTTTTTACCTAATACTATGCCGAAACACTGGTTTCTTCAGTTTGCTCAACAAAGCAGTATGCTCATTACAATGGCAGTTATGCACTTCTTTTCATTTACAATGAATCTCAAAACATTTCTTTAACTATGCCAAGGCTGCCGGTTCCTCTCTTTGGCAATCTTTGTAATATTTTTGTTTCTTACAATGCTATACATGTGTTTTAATTACAATCAACTTGAAAACACTGCTTTTCCCTAACTTTCACTCAATGCATTGAGTTCTTTGCTTTAGAAAGCCAAGGAAGAAAATTGTTTCATTTCCTGATTTGTATATGTATTCATTTACCATCAATCTGAAGACACTGGTTTCACCCAACTCTCTGTGAATGCAGTAGTTTCTTCAAGTTTGAAAGGTAAGCAATGTTCTTGTTTGTTTGGCTGCTATGTCCCTGCTTTCACTCACATGTCAACACACGGATTTTAACTACTGCTAAGCCAATGCAGTGTTTTCTTCTCATTACAATCCTAAATAAGATTTTTCTTTTATTTGCTGCTATGTCTGTGCTTCCACTTAAATTTTTAGTCAAAACATGTGTTTCACATAACAGGTTGTGAATACTGCAGTTAATTCAACTTTGAAAGTTAACTAAGATACTTATTTGTTTGGCTGCTGTGCACTTGCTTTCACTATTATCAGTAAAAAAACAATGCTTTTACCTAATGCTATGCCAAAACACTGGTTTCTTCAGTTTTCAAAACCAAGCAATATAATCATTACATTGGCAGCTATGCACTTGTTTTCACTTACAATGAATGTTAAAACACTGCTTTTATTTAACAAAGCTGCTGAATCCGCCCTTTTGAAACATAAGTAAGATTCTTGTTTATTCAACTGCTAAGCATGTGTTTTCAATTACAATCAACTTGAACACACTGCTTTTCCTGAACGCTGGTATAATGCAGTGAGTTCTTTGCTTCAGAAAACAAAAAATACTTCTCATTTCATTGGCAGATTTGCATGTGTATTCACTTGAAATCAATTTCAAGGCACTGGTTCCACCTATCTCTCTGTGAATGCAATAGTTTCAACTGTGAAAGTTAAGTAAGATTCTTCCTTGTTTGTCTGCTATGTCCTTGATTTAACCCACATGTCAACACACGGATTTTACCTAATGCTAAGCCAGAGCAGTGGTTTATTCACTTTACAATCCTAAATAATATTTGTCTTTTATTTGTTGCTATGCCTGTGTTTTCATTTAAATTCTTCTTCAAAACACTGGTTTCCCATAACCGGCTGTGTATGCAGCAGTTAATTCAACTTTGAAAGTTAAGTAAGATGCTTTTTTGTTTGGTTACTATGCACTTGTTTTCACTCATTATCAATGTAAAAACCCTGCTTTTACCTGATACTATGCCAAAACCCTGGTTTCTTCAGTTTTCAAAATTAAGCAATATGCTCATTACATTGGCAGCTATGCACTTGTTTTCACTTACAATGAATGTTAAAACACTGCTTTTACTTTGAAAAAGCTGCCGTTTCCTCACTTTGGAAATCTAAGTAAGATTCTTGTTTCTTACAATGGTATACATGTGGTTGAATTACAATCAACTTGAAAACACTGCTTTTCCTAACGTTGGTGAATGCATTGAGATCTTTGCTTTAGAAAACCAAAAAACAAACTTGTTTTATTGGCTGATTTGCATGTGTATTCATTTACAATCAACTTCAAGACACTGGTTTAACCTAATTCTCTGTGAATGCAATAGTTACTTCAAGTTTGAAAGGTAAGTAAGTTTCGTGTTTGTTTGGCCGCTATGCCCTTGCTTTCACTGACATGTCAACACAGAACTTTTAACTAAGGCTAAGCCAATGCAGTGGTTTCTTCACTTTACAAAACTAAATAAGATTTGTATTTTATTTTGTTGCTTTGCCTGTGTTTTCATTTAAATTCATGTTGAAAACACTGCTTTCACCTAACAGTCTTGAAGGCGTCAGTTAATTCATCTTTGAAAGTTAAGTAAGATATTTTTTGTTGGTTGCTATGTGCATGCTTTCACTCATCAATGTAAAACAATGGTTTTACCTAATACTATGTCAAAACTCTGGTTACTTCAGTTTTCAGAACTAAGCCACATACTCATTACATTATCAGCTATGCACTTGTTTTCACTTTCAATGAATGTGAAAACCCTGCTTTTACTTTGCCAAAACTGCTGGTTCCTCACTTTAAAAATCTAAGCAAGATTCTTGTTTCTTACAATGCTGTACAAGCGATTTCAATTAGAATCATCTTGAAAATACTGCTTTTCCTGAACGCTGGTTGAATGCAGGGCGTTCCTTGCTTTACAAAACCAAAAAGGAACTTCTATCATTGGTTGATCCATATGTGTATTCACTTAAAATCTATTTCAAGGTACTGGTTTCACCTAAATCTCGGTGAAGGCAATAGTTATGTCAAGTTTGAAAGGTATGTAAGATTATTGATTGTTTGGATGCTGTGCCCTTGCTTTCACTTATATGTCAACACACGGAATTTACCTAATGCTAAACCAATGCAGTGGTTTTATCACTTTACAATCCTAAACAAGATTTGTCTTTGATTTGCTGCTGTGCCTGAGTTTTCACTTAAATTCATCTTCAAAACACTGGTTTCCCATAACAGGCTGTGAATGCACTAGTTAATTCAACTTTGAAAGTTAAGAAAGATACTTGTTTATTTGGCTGCTATGCACTTGCTTTCACTCATTATCAAAGTAAAAAACTGATTTTACCTAATACTATGCCAAAACACTGGTTTCTTCAGTTTGCAAAACAAGGCACTGTACTCATTACATTGGCAGCAATGCACCTGTATTCACTTAAAATGAATGTCAAAACACTTCTTTTAATATGCCAAAGCTGCCAGTTCGTGACTTTGGAAATCTAAGTAAAATTCTTGTTTCTTACAATACTATACATGTGTTTTCAATTACAATCAACTTGAAAACACGGTTTTTCCCTAACATGGTGAATGCATTGAGTTCTTTGCTTTAGAAAACCAAAAAAGAAACTTGTTTCCTTGGCTAATTCGCATGTGTATTCATTTACAATCAACTTCAAGACACTGGTTTCACCTAACTCTCTGTGAATGCAGTAGTTACTTTAAGTTTGAAAGGTATGTAAGATTCTTGTTTGTTTGGCTGCTATGCCCTTGCTTTCAATCACATATCAACACACAGCTTTTACCTAAGTCTAAGCCCATGCATTGGATTCTTCACTTTACAAAACTAAATAAGATTTGTCTTTTAATTGATGCTATGCCAGTGTTTTCTTTTAAATTCATGTTCAAAACAGTGGTTTCACTTAACAGGCTGTGAATGCAGCAGTTAATTCAACTTTGAAATGTAGGTAAGATACTTATTTGTTTAGATTCTCAGCGTACACTGTCACTTATTATAAATGTAAAAACACTGCTTTTACCTAATGCTATGCCAAAACACTGCTTTCTTCAGTTTTCAAAACTAAGCCATATACTCCTTACATTGGCAGCTATTAACTTATTATCATATACAACAAATGACCAACCACTGCTTTTACTCTGCCAAAGCTACAGGTTCCTAACTTTTGAAACCGAATTAAGATTCTTGTTTCTTACACAGCTAAGCCTGTGTTTTCATTTACAATCCCCTTGAAAACGCTGCTTTTCCTGATCGCTGGTTGAATGCAGTGAGCTCTTATCTTCAGAAAACCAAAAAGGAAACATTTCATTGGATGATTTGCATGTGTATTCACTTGAAATCAATTTCAAGGCACTGGTTTCACTTAACTCTCTGTGAATGTTGCAGTATCTTCAAGTTTGAAAAGTCAGTAGGATTCTTGTTTGTTTGGCTGCTATATCCTTGCTTTCCCACACATGTCAACACACGGATTTTGCCTAATGCTAAGCCAATGCAGAGTTTTCTTCACTTTAAAATCTAAATAAGATTTGTCTTTTATTTGTTGCTGTGCCTGTGTTTTCACTTAAATTCATCTTCAAAACACTGCTTTCCCGTAAGGCTGTGAACGCAGCAGTTAATTCAACTTTGAAAATTCAGAAACCTGCTTATATTTTTGGTTCCAGTTCTCTTGCTTTCACTCGTTATAAATGTAAAAACAGTGATTTTACCTAATGCTATCCTAAAACACTGGTTTATTCAGTTTTTAAAAGTAAGCAATACATTCCTTATATTTGCAGCTATTCACTTGTAATCTCTTACTACGAATGAACAACCACTGATTTTAATATGCCAAAGCTGCTGGTTTCTCACTTTTGAAACAGGTAAGATTCTTGTTTCTTACACAGCTATGCATGCATTTTCAATTATAATTAACTTGAAAACATGGCTTTTCCTGCACGCTGGTTGAATGCAGTGAGTTCTTTGCTTCAGAAAACTAAAATGGAAACTTAGTTCATTTGCTGATTTGCATGTGTATTCACTTGAAATCAGTTTCAAGATCCTGGTTTCACCTAACTCTCTCTTTATGCAGTAGTTACTTTACCTGTGAAAATTAAGTAAGATTCTTGTTTGTTTGGCTGCTATGTCCTTGCTTTCACTCACATATCAAGACATGCATATTGCCTAATGCTAAGTCAATGCAGTGGTTTCTTCAATTTACCATCCTAAATAAGATTTGTCTTTCATTTGTTGCTATACCTGTGTTTACACTTAAATTCATCTTCAAAACCCTATTTTCCCGTAACAGTCTGTGAATGCAGAAGTTAATTCATTTTTGAAAGTTAAGTAAGATACTTGTTTATCTGGCTGCTATGTGCATGCTTTCACTCATTATCAATGTAAAAATACTGCTTTTACCTAATACAATGCAAAACACTGGTTTCTTCAGTTTTCAAAACTAAGCAATATACTCATTACATTCGCAGATATGCACTTGTTTTCACTTACAATGAATGTCAAATCACATCTTTTTGGATGCCAAAGCTCCTGGTTCCTCACTTTGGAAATCTAAGTAAGATACTTGTTTCCTACAATTCTATATATATGTTTTCAATTAAAATCAACTTGAAATCTCTGCTTTTCCCTAAAGTAGCTGAATACAATGAGTCCTTTGCTTCAGAAAACCAAAAAGGAAACTTGTTTCTTTGGCTGATTTGCATGTGTATTCATTTAAAATCAGCTTCAAGACACTGGTTTCACCCTACTCTCTGTGAATGCAGTAGTTATTTCAAGTTTGAAAGGTAAGTAAGATTCTTGTTTGCTTGGCTGCTATGTGTTTTATTTGACGCTATGCCATTGTTTTCATTTAAATTCATGTTCAAAACACTGGTTTCACCCAACAGGCTGTGAATGCAGCAGTTAATACAACTTTGAAAGTTATGAAAGGTAATTATTAGTTTGGTTGCTGTGCACTTGCTTTTACTTATTATCAATGTAAAAACACTGCTTTTAGCTAATACTATGCCAAAGCACTGGTTTCTTCAGTTTTCAAAACTAAGCAATATACTAATTCCATTGGCAGATTTGCATTTCTTTCACTTATTATGAATGACAAAACATGCTTTTACTAGGCCAAAGCTGCTGTTTCATCTCTTTAAAAATCTAAGTAAGACTCTTTATTCTTACACTTCTATACATATGTTTTCAATTACATTCAACGTGAAAACACGGCTTTTCCTTAATGTGGGCTGAATGCATTGATTTCTTTTCCTTAGAAAACCAAAAAAGGAACTTGTTTCATTGGCTGATTTGCATGTGTAATCATTTACAAACAACTTCAAGACACTGGTTTCACATATCTCTCTGTGAATGCAGTATTTACTTCAAGTTTGAAAAGAAAGTAAGTTTCTGGCTTGTTTGTCTTCTATGCCTTGCTTTCACTCACATGTCAACACACAGATTTGCCTATGGCTAAGCCAATGCAGTGGTTTCCTCACTATACAAAACTAAATAAGGTTTGTATTTTATTTGATGGTATGGCTGTGTTTTCATTTAAATTCATATTCAAAACACTGGTTTTCCATAACAGGCTGTGAATACAGCAGTTAATACAACTTTGAAAGTTAAGTAAGTTACTTGTTTGTTTGGCTGCTATGCGCTTGCTTTCACTTATTATCAATATAAAAACTCTGCTTTTACCTAATGCTATGCCACAACACTGGTTTCTTCAGTTTTCAAAACTAAGCAATATACTCCTTTCATTGGCAGCTATTCACTTGTTATCACTTACAACAAATGACCAACCAGGGTTTTCACCCTGACAAAGCTGCTGGTTCCTCACTTTAGAATCTTAATTAAGATTCTTGTTTCTTACACTGCTAAGCATGTGTTTACAATTACAATAATATTGAAAACACTGCTTTTCCTGAAACCTGTTTGAATGCAGTGAGATCTTTGATTAAGAATACCAAAAAGGATAGTTATTTCATTGACTGATTTTCATGTTTATTCACTTGAAATCAGTTTCAAGGCACTGGTTTCATCTAACTCCCTGTGAAAACAGTAGTTACTTCAAGTTTGAAATGTAAGTAAGATTCTTGTTTGTTTGGCTGCTATGTCCTTGCTTTTACACAAATGTCAAAACACTGCTCTTACCTAAGGCTAACCCAAAGGAGGTGTTTCTTCACTTACAAAACTAAATAAGATTTGGTTTTATTTGATGCTATGCCATTGTTTTCATTTAAATTCATGTTCAAAACACTGGTTTCACCCAACAGGCTGTGAATGCAGCAGTTAATACAACTTTGAAAGTTAGGAAAGGTAATTATTAGTTTGGTTGCTGTGCACTTCCTTTTACTTATAACCAATGTAAAAACACTGCTTTTAGCTAATACTATGCCAAAGCACTGGTTTCTTCAGTTTTCAAAACTAAGCAATATGCTCATTACATTGACAGATTTGCATTTGTTTTCACTTGTTATGAATGACAAAACATGCTTTTACTAGGCCAAAGCTGCTGTTTCATCACTTTATAAATCTAAGTAAGACCCTTTATTCTTATACTGCTATACATGTGTTTTCAATTACAATCATCGTGAAAACATGGCTTTTCCCTACGTTGGCTGAATGCCTTGATTTCTTTTCCTTAGAAAACCAAAAATGGAACTTGTTTCATTGGCTGATTTGCATGTGTAATCATTTACAAACAACTTCAAGACACTGGTTTCACATATCTCTCTGTGAATGCAGTATTTACTTCAAGTTTGAAAAGTAAGTAAGATTCTTGTTTGTTTGGCTTCTATGCCTTGCTTTCACTCACATGTCAACCCACAGATTTGCCTAAGGCTAAGCCAATGCAGTGATTTCTTCACTTTACAAAACTAAATAAGCTTTTTCTTTTCTTTTCTGTCATGCCTGTGTTTTCACTTAAGTTCATCTTCAAATTACTGTTTTCCCATAACAGGCTGTGAATGCAGCTGTTAATGGATCTTTGAAAATTAAGTAAGATACTTGTTTGTTTGGGTGTTATCCACTTGCTTTCACTCATTATCCATATAAAAACACTGCTTTTACCTAATACAATGCCAAATAACTGGTTTCTTCAGTTTTCAAAACTAAGCAATATACTCATTACATCGCGAGCTATGCACTTGTTTACACATACAATGAATGGCAAAACACTGCTTTTACTATGCCAAAGCTGCCAGTTCCTAACTTTCGAAATCTGAGTTAGATTCTCGTTACTTACAATGCTATATATATGTTTTCAATTGCAATCAAGTTGAAAACACTGTTTTTCCCTAACGTTGGCTGAATGCATTGAGTTCTTTGTTTTAGAAAACCAGAAAAAAACTTGTGTCATTGGCTGATTTGCATGTGTACTCATTTACAAACAACTTAAAGACACTGGTTTCATCTTTGTCTCTGTGAAAGCAGTAGTTACTTCAAGTTTGAAAGGAAAGTAAGATTCTTGTTTGCTTGGCTGCTTTGCCCTTGCATTCACTCACATGTCAACATACAGCATTTGCCTAGGGCTAAGCCAATGCAGTCATTTCTTCACTTTACAAAACGAAATATGTTTTGTCTTATATTTGCAGCTATGCCTTTGTTTTCACTTGAATTTCTCTTCCACACACTTGTTTCCAAAAAAGGCTGTGAATGCATCAATTAGTTCAACTTTGAAAGTTAAGTAAGATACTCGTTTGTTTGGATGGTATGCACTTGTTTTCACTCATTATCAAAGTAAAAACACTGCTTTTACCTAATACTATGCCAAAACACTGGTTTCTTCAGTTTTAAAATCTAAGCAATATACTGAGTAAACTGGAAGCTATGCACTTGTTTTCACTAACAATTAATAGCAAAACACTGCTTTTACTATGCAAAAGCTGCCAGTACCTCACTTTGGAAATCTAAGAATATTCTTGTTTCTTACAATGCTATACCTGTGTTTTCAATAACAAGCAACTTGAAAACATTGCCTTTCCCTAACATTGGCTGAATGAATTGAGTTCTTTGCTTTAGAAAACCAAAAGAGAAACTTGATTCATTGACTGATTTTCATGTGTATTCTTTTAAAAACATATTCAGGACACTGGTTTCACCTAACTCTGTGAATGCAGTAGTTACTTCAAGTTTAAAACATAAGTAAGATTCTTGTTTGTTTGGCTGCTATGACCTTGCTTTCAATCACATGTTAACAGACAGATTTACCTAAGGCTAAGCCAATGCAGTGTTTTCTTCACTTTACAAAACTAAATAAGCTTTGTCTTTAATTTGCTGCTATGCCTGTGCTTTCACTTAAACTCATCTTCAAAACACTGGTTTACAGTAAAGCCTGAGAATGCTGCAGTTAATAAAAATTTGAAAGTTATTGTAGAAACTTGTTTGTTTAGCTGCTATGCACTTTCTATCACTCAGTATCAATGTAGAAACACTGCTTTTACCTAATACTATGCCAAAACACTGCTTGCTTCTTTTTTAAAAACTAAGGAATATACTCTTTACATTGGAAGCTATGCACTTGTTTTCACTTACAATGAATTGCAAAACACTTCCTTTACTATGCAAAAGCTGGCGGTTCCTCACTTTGGAATTCTAAGTAAGATTCTTTTTTGTAACAATGCTATACAAGTGTTTTCAAGTGCAATCCGCTTGAAAACACTGCTTTTACCTAAATTTGGCTAAATGCATTGATTTATTTGCTTTAGAAAACTAAAAATAAACTTGTTTCATTGCCTGATTTGCATGTGTATTCATTTATAAACAAAATCAAGTCACTGGTTTCACCTAACTCTCTGTGAATGCAGTATTTACTTCAAGTTTGAAAGGTGAGTAATTTTCCTGTTTGTTCGGCAGCTATGCTCTTTCTTTCACTCACATGGCAACCCACAGGTTTTGCCTAAGTTTACGCCAATGCAGTGGACTGTTCACTTTACAAAATTAAATAAGATTTCTCTTTTATTTGCTGCTATGCATGTCTTTTCCCTTAAATTCATCTTGAAAACCCTGGTTTCTTGTAACAGGTTGTGAATGCAGCAGTTAATTCAACTTTGAAATTTAAGTAAGATACTTGTTTGTTTGGCTGTTATGGGCTTGCTTTTGCTCATTTTCAATGTAAAAACACTGTTTTACCTAATATTATGCCAAAACATTGGTTTCTCCAGGCTTCAAAACTAAGCAATATACTCATTACATTTTCAGCTTTGCCCTCGTTTTCACTTACAATGCTTGCCCAATCACTGCTTTTACTATGCAAAATCTACCGGTTCCTCACTTTGGACTTTTAAGTAAGATTCTTGTTTCTTACAATGCTATACATGTGTTTTCAATTACAATCAACTTGACACCACTGCTTTTCCCTAATTTTGGCTTAATGCATTGAGTTATTTGCTTTAGAAAACTAAAAAAGAAACTTGTCTCAAAGTCTGATTTGCTTGTGTATTCATTTACAAACAACTTCATGACAGTGGTTTCTCCTATCTCACTGTGAATGCAGTAGTTAATTCAAGTTTGAAAGGTAAGTAAGATTCTTGTATGTTTGGATGCTAGGTGCTTGAATTCACTCACATGTAAACACACTGCTTTTGCCTTAGGCTAAGCCAAAGCAGTGGTTTATTTGCTTTACAAAACTAAATAAAGTTTGTCTTTTATTTGCTGCTATGCCTGTGTTTTCACTTAAACTCATCTTCAAAACATTGTTTTCCTGTAACAGGCTGTGAATGCAGCAGTTAATTCATCTTTGAAAGTTAAGTATGACGCTTGTTTATTTGGCTGCCTGCACTTGCTTTCACTCATTATCAATGTAGAAACACTGCTTTTACCTAATACTATGCCAAAACACTGGTTTCTTCAGTTTTCAAAACTAAGCAATATACTCATTTCATTGGCAGCTATGCACTTGTTTTCACTTACAATGAATGGGAAAAAACTTCTTTGACAATGCCAAAGCTGCCGGTTCTTTACATGGGAAATCTAAGAAAGATTCTTTTTCTTACAATGCTATACATGTGTTTTTAATTACAATCAACTTGAAAACCCTGCTTTTCACTGACGTTGCCTGAATGCATTGATTTCTTTGCATTAGGAAACCAAAAAAGAAACTTGTTTCATTGGCTGAATTGCGTGTGTATTCATTTACAAACAACTTCAAGACACTGGCTTCACCTAACTCTCTGTGAATGCAAAAGTTACTTCAAGTTTGAAAGGTATGCAAACTTCTTGTGTGTTTGGCTGCTATGCCCTTGCTCACACTCGCATGTCAACACACAGATTTTGCCTAAGGCTAAGCCAATGCAGTGGATTCTACACTTTACAAAACTAAATAAGATTAGTATTTTATTTGCTGCTATGCATGCGTTTTTACGTAAATTCATCTTCAAAACACTGTTTTCCCATAAACGGCTGTGAATGCAGCAGTTAATTCAACTTTGAAATTTAAGTAAGATATTTGTTTGTTTGGCTGCTATGCATTTGCTTTCACTCATTATTAATGTAAAAACACTGCTTTAACCTAATACTATGCCAAAACACTGGTTCCTTCAGTTTTCAAAACTACACAATATTTTCATTACATTGGCAGCTATGCACTTGTTTTCATTTACAAGGAATGGCAAAACACCGCTTTTACTATGCCAATGCTGCCGGTTCCTCACTTTGGAAATCTATGTAAGATTCCTGTTTCTAACAATGCTACACATGTGTTTTCAATTTCAATCAACTTGAAAATACTGCTTTTCCCTAACGTTTGCTGAATGCATTGAGCTCTTTGTTTTAGAAAACCAAAAACGAATCTTGTTACATTGGCTGATTTGCAATTGTATCCATTTACAAACTACTTCAAAACACTGGTTTCACCTCTCTCTCAGTGAATGCAGTAGTTTCTTCAAGTTTGAATGGACTTAAGATTCCAGTTGTTTGCCTGCTATACCCTTGATTTTACTCACATGTCAACACACAGCTTTTGCCTAAGTCTATTCCAATGAAGTGGTTTCTTCACTTTACAAAACTAAATAAGATTTGTCTTTTATTTGCTGCTATGCCTGTGTTACACTTAAATTCATCTTCAAAACACTGTTTTCCTGTAACAGGCTGTGAATGCAGCAGTTAATTCAACATCAATAGATAAGTAAGATCCTTTTTTTTTTGGCTGCTATGCACTTGATTTCATTCATTACCTATGTAAAACACTGCTCTTACCTAACACTATGCCAAAACACTGGTTTCTTCTGTTTTCAAAACTAAGCAGTATACTCACTACATTGGCAGCTATGAACTTCTTTTCACTTACAATGCTTGGCAAAACACTGCTTTTACTCTGCCAAAGCTGCCGCTTACTCACTTTGGAAATCTAAGTAAGTTTCTTGTTTCTTAAAATGTTATACTTGTGTTTTCGATTACAATGAACTTGAAAACACTTCTTTTCCCTAACTTTGATTGAATGCATTGAGTTTTCTTTTTTTGTTTTTTGTTTTGAAAAATATTTTATTATAGTTTTTTATATAATATCCTTTCAGTCATTCATATTTTTATTTTTTTTACAAACACCATCATATGTTTTAATTATTATCAATTCATTTTGAAGATTTGTTTTATTTTTTTATTTTTTTATTGTTCATAAAAATCATTATTTTTCACAGTATATACCAATATTTGTAAAATGATATACAAATTCATATGCATATATATGCATTTTCTTACATAAAAGTTATTTTATATATAAATATTTTTAAAGGTGCTTAGATTACCTAATTCTTACTCAGAAATTACAGGGATTCCCATGTTCCCCACCTCCCCACCTCCCACAGCATCCCACACCAACATCTTTCATCAGTGTGGGACATCAGCTGCAATTAATATACACATCCTGGGGCTTTGCCACCAAGAATAGACCGCATTTCACATCATAGACCACCCTCTTTCCAACACAGTTCTGTGTGGTATATGCTGATGTAAAATGGCCTACATCTCTCGCCACAATGCCATTTAAGATGATAACCAAGTCCCAAAAAGCCCCTGTATTTCAACTGCCTCTCGCCTCCCTGGCCCGAAAATGTTCAGTGGCCACCGTCTCCGCCTCACTGTTACAATTTCTTCCATTGCTTGAATCACAATATATGACAGAACACCACCAAGTCCATTGTACTCCATAGCTCTTCCCCCAATCCTGGGGGGTTTGTGATGGTGATGTCCACTCCACCTCCAAGTGAGAGAAGGTTTATATTCCATGGATATGGTGGGCTGGATTAACCTGCCTGCATCTGCAGGCCCTCTCCATTCCCTGGGATGGCCAATGCCCATAGTCGTCCCCTCGACAGGTGACTTGGATGAGTCCATTGATCTAAAGGGTAGGCATTGCAGCTGCACCTAGATTGCAGGCACAGCTAGCACATAGGTAGGCCAGAGACTCCAGTCTCTGGAAGTACACCTAAAAACTCAAGCATCACATATAGGTTTGAATAGAAGGGACTGATGGAGCACATGCAGGGAGGACTTATTTGAGTCTGACTCTGTCACTCTCAGGAGCACAGATTCTAAAGAGGAGCCCACTAATAAGGTATCAATCTCTGGGGCTATCCCCACTTATATAGAACCTCGGTGTTTCCAGAGCCCTCAGGAGCCACTCTGTGTGGGGTGATATCCACTTTGGTGTTCTATGAGATCCTACTGAGGTGTGCATAAGCATTACCTCTGGGATGGCCACCCGACTCTCTTTGAAGTCTCTTAACCACATGAACTCATTTCTCTTTACTCTTTCCCCCTGTTATTCAAGTTTTTTTCCAATCATGTTGACAGTTGGCACTTGGTATTAACCCCTTGTTGCTAGGGAGGCTCATCCCCAGGAGTCATGTCCCATGTTGGGGGGAAGTTAATGCATTCAAATGCTGAGTTTGGCTTAGAGAGAGGCCACATTTGAGCAACAAGGAGGCTCTCAGATGGCAACACTTAGGCAACCCATAACAGTATGTTAAGTTTCAATTACATGAGCAAATACTCATAAGACTAGTCCTCAATAACAGGAACCCATCAGTAGGACATACTCTTTTGCCAGACACTGCTTCTACACTCAGGGGACAGCTGCTGCTCTCTTGGAGAATGTGGCAGAGTTCTCCAGGCTGGGAATTCAGATTCCCTCATTTATTGAGTGATTGTCTGCCCCCTGTGACGATGCCTCATCCCCTGATCATTTGAACAATTCTATATATCATTCATGTATATTCAGATGAACTTACTCCCATGAGTCCCACATCCAGACACCCCCCACCAATGAACTTTTACTGCCCCCATTGTAACCCTTCTGTGATCTAAAACTTCCGTGAACATGAAGCCCTTATAATAAAAATAAAATAATAAAATTAATAGGAAAAAGAAATAATAATGATAAGCTTAAATGGAAGACATAAGTACAAGGAAGCTCAGAAGAAGAAAAAAAGAAACTAAATAAAAAATAAAATATAATTAGTTGATTGGGACATTCAAAAAAATAGGAAAAATATCTTTTTTAAAATTATTCTTTTTTCCTTTTCCACTGCATTATCAGATGTCCAGTGTCCCATGACACCCTGCCCCTCTCATTCCCCAGTGTCTCACAAATTTTCATTAATTTTCAAAGAAGTTTTAGGTCACAGCAGAGTCACACACGGAATACTAAAGACTCCCACATACCCAACCTCTCTCTCCCTTCCCCACCCCATCTTAAAACCTTTTTTTAATGGATGTTAGTATTGTCATAACAGTTATACAGATAGTAAAGTATAGTATCTAAGCATTGTTGATGGTTTACAGTATAGTTTACAATTTAGACTGTACAGTTTAATAATTTTTTATGATATTTGCCATGTCCTGTGTCCACTATTTTAAGGCAATGAGAAGCATTTCCCGTGACCACTAAATATCCCATTGGATCTTAATGGTTCTTTCCACCCCATCCCCATCTGGCATAAGACACTCCGCAGTCTTGACTCATGGAATGACAAGATTCATAGTTACAGGCCCTTCTTAAACTACGCATCTGTCAACCCTGCACCTCCAAACCCAGTAATATCACTACCCATCTGTCCTATCCTTCAATATGCAACTATACTGTATCCCTTTAACATAGATTAAGTCCTTATGGGTGATGGCTCATTGCCTACTCTTCTTTTTCTCTCCCTTGTTAACCTATCTTTCAGACAATGGTTCTCAGTGAATGCTCTCTTTCCTCAGTTCAAATCAGTGAGGTCATATACTGTTCATCCTTCAATGCCTGGCTTGCTTCACTCAACATAAGATCTTCAAGATTCATCTATGTTTTTCGGTGTGTTAACACTTTATTCCTTCTTACAGCTGTGTAATATTCCATTGTATGTATGTGCCACATTTTGTTTATCCATTCATCTATTCATGGGCACCAGGACTGATTCCAACTTTGGGCAATGGTGAACAATGCTGCTATGAACATTGGTGTGCATATATCTGTTCGTGTTTTTGCTTTCAGTTCTTCTGGGTATATGCCCAGCACTGGAATTGATGGATCATATGGAAGGTCTATTGTTAGTTTTCTGAGGAACCGCCAAAATGTCCTCCACAGTGGATGGACCCTTCCACAATCCCACCAGCAGGGGATGAGAGTTCCTATTCCTCCAAATCCTCTCCAACTCTTAGAGTCTGCTGTTTTTTAAATAGCTGTCATTCTGATGGGTTACAGATAGCATCTCATTGTAGTTTTGATTTGCATTTCCCTGATAGCAAGCGAAGTCGAACATTTTTTCATGTGCTTTTTAGCCATTTGTATTTCTTACTTGGAGTAGTGTGTTTTCAGGACACTTGTCCATTTTTTAAATGGATTGTTTGTCTTTTTATCTACTAGGTGTAGGATTTCTTTATATATGCAGGATATTAGGCTCTTATCAGATATATGGTTACCAAATACTTTCTCCCATTGGGTAGGCTGCCTTTTTATTTTCTTAATAACTTCCTTTGAGGTGCAGAAGTTTTTAATTTTGAGGAGATTCCATTTATCTATTTTTTCAGTTGCTGCTTGTGCTTTGCCTGTGAAGTTCATGAAACCATTTCTTATTACAAGTTCCTGTAGATGCTTTCCTACAATATATTCCAAGGTCTTTATGGTTTGGCTATTATATTTAGATATTTGATCCATCTTGAGTTGATTTTTGTATAAGGTGTGAGATGGTATTCTTCTCTCATTCTTTTGGAAATGGATATCCAGTTCTCCAAGCACCACTTGTTAAAGAG
>JAQZBX010013462.1:0-39841 GCA_029593785.1 Cabassous unicinctus | reverse complement strand
AAGAAAGGAAGATAGAAGATGGGAGCCAGGCAAGAAGAGACAGGGTCCTTGGGCTGCCGAGCTGTAATCGAGGGCAGGGGGGACATGCCCAGCGCTTTGACCCACTGCAGAGCCTTGAAAAGGAGAGGAAGCGTAGGTTTCTGTTGCTGGGTTCCCAAGGTCTCAGTAGGGAAGAGGACTCCGAGTGTTTGGACTGAGCAGTGGACAGTAGAGCCTTGGGCAGCCCAGGGCGAACCCTGCGCCACACTGATGCTGTGTTCCAGTTCACGTCCCCAGACCCCGTCTCTCCTTGGCATCATGGCTCCCTGTGCTTGGGAACTCTACTAAATTTCCCTTTCCTCTTCCGGAGGTGTGGCCCCTGGCTCCTCCCCAAGAGATGGGGAGGTCTGAGCCCTCCTGGGGCTGGTGGTTCTGGTTCTCTCCAGTAACCGCAGAGCTGAGCCCTCATTAGCTTCAGTAGACCTTGGCACTGTCCCCCCTCCACGCCACAGCACATGGGGGCAGCTGGGTTTGGAGTCCAGAGTACAGGAGAGGGTGGGCTCTGCATGAGGGGAAGGTGGGAAAGGCAGGAAATGGGGCAAAGGAACAAGGCCCTCTTCCTTCCCACTCATTTGTCCTCCTCCAGTGGCTCCCAGGGGCCTGGGTCCCCCCAAGTGCTAAGGAAAGTGTGACCTGAGAGAACAAACGTGGCCTGGGGGGTGGCTGAGGACATAGAGTGTCCCTCCTGTCCTCTCCCTAATTTTGGCCTGGGGCAGGAGAAGGCACCCTACAAAAGAAAAGGGAGGCTCAGGGCTTGGGAAAACCAGACATGGGACAGAGCTCAATGCAAACTGTGCCTTTGTTCATTCTGCCGTCACTTCTTGCATGCCCTCTGTGTTCCAGGCTTTCTTTGAGGCTTTTGGGACCTGGATGGATAAGACACAGCCCTACCTCAAGGGGTTCCCAGTTGAACTGGGCATACTGGGATGTAGATACACAGCAGAGAGTTAC
Organism: Cabassous unicinctus; assembly: GCA_029593785.1. Lineage (NCBI taxonomy): Eukaryota > Metazoa > Chordata > Mammalia > Cingulata > Chlamyphoridae > Cabassous > Cabassous unicinctus. The sequence continues at coordinate 38,851 of JAQZBX010013462.1, read as the reverse complement.
CTGCTAGGACAGGGCTCTGTCCAGGGTAGTGATGGCGGCTACCTTTTATTGTTTTTGTTTGTTTGTTTGTTTCTGGTGGCTACCTTTTATTGGGCATCTTTTATGTGCCAGATGCCAGGAGGAGCCTACCAACTTATTGTCTTCACCATGGGCATTTGAGTGTTAATGTGGTCAGAAAGATTTTAACAGAAGTTTAAAGGGGAAGCAGTTGCTGGGTAGAATTGCCCTAGGGATGCCCACGGTGGGTGACAGGATTAGCCTCCCTCCTCTCAGCTCCTGTTTCCACACCTATCATTAAGTTGAGGCCTCTTTAGCGAAACGCCTTTTGATCAATTGTCAAGGGCCACCATGAGGTGGTCGTGTATTTATAAATGTGAGAGCTGAGACTCCCAGAGGTTAAATAATCACTCCAAATCCGAATTAACTTGAACCCCAATTTAAAACTGGGTCTTTCTGAATCCTAAGCTTGTCCTTGTGGCTACTGCTGCATTCCCTGACAAAGAAGAGCCTGGCGGGTGGGCTGGAGAAGTCCCCCTTCCCCACAGGAGCTGATGGGACTTGTGCTTGCCTTGGGTAGGCTCCTCCTTTCCCCATGCCCTCTACCGCCTCTCCCCCGGGGGTTCTGCCTCATCCTTGTATTTAATTAATTAAACAGCCTCTTTTCTAAAACCTCAAGAAACAAAGAAGAAGAGAGCCTGGTGGACACCCTGCCCCGCCCCGCCCAAGGACAGCTAAGCCTTCGCACAGTGGGCGTGGGCATCGTGAAGGAGGGGGGCGTCGAGCGTACGAGCATGTCCTGCTTCTCTGTGGCTCCACTGGGTGTAGGGGTCCTCCTTGTGCCGGCCTGGGTTCTGGGTTTGTTCTTGAGTGGGGTGGGGGACCCCCAACACCCCATCAATAAACACAGGCTGAACCCCTGCCTCCTCTAACGCTGCTCCAGCTGTGAGGGGAAGAAGGCTTCACAGAGGGGGCGAGGCTTACCCAGGAGGCAAGGCTTGAAAGACGCTTGCTGGGTAGGCAAGAGGCGTTCGGGCAGAGGCACCCAGCGAAGGCAGGGCGGCGTCAAACAGCCTGGCCCGTTAGGGGACTGATGAATGCACGGCTGAGGGCGAAGAGAGAGCAGGTTGCCAAGGCCCAGGAGGGCCTGATCGTGTGTCTACCTCCCACCAGCACGGTGGCGCCCTCGTGCATCCTGAGGGACTTGGCTTGGAGGCAGCACACCAGGGGGCAGATGATGAGGGCTGAAACTGGAGTTGGAGATGGAAGGAATGCGATAGGAGTGGGGCACATCACCCTCTTCCTCCTTCTAGAAACTTGTTTTGCAACTCTTCCCCTTGACTGGAATGTCTTTCTCTGCTTTCTCTATTTCTCAAATTCCTTTTCATCCTCCAAGGCTCCATTCTCCTTCTCTGTAAACTGGCTCAAGCACAGCTTGCTCAAATATATGAAGATTCCCTCCTCTGGTCACTAGACTGTCAGCCCCATGAGGGTAGGTGCTTTGTCTTGTTCACTGCTTTATCTCCAGTTTCTAGACCAGTGCCAGGCACATAGCAGGCGTTGTTGACCGAATATTGTTGCCCGATGGACTGAATGTCCCCCTAGCACCTGACACTGCACTGTGAGAACCACCACAATAATCATAGGAGTACTGGTTGCAGCAAACGTTTATTGAGCACTTCCGTTTATTGAGCACTGCTGTACTGAGCACTTTATACACAGTATCTCTTCAATCTGCACAACAACCCCATGAGGAATGAATTATCTCCATTTTGTAAATGCAGAAATAGAAGTTCAGAGAGGTTAGTAACTAGCTCGAGGACACACAGCCAGGAAGTGAGAACAAGTTGAAATTTGCAGCCTCTTTATTTGTTGCATGTCTGTCTCTTTGATCTTTTATGAAATCACATGCTGTTGTATTAATTTTTAGAAATTCTTTGAGGCCAGGGAAAGAACGAAGATGTATTGAGCAACTCCTACGTGTCAGGTATTCAACACTGAGTCCTCTCAAGAACTCCACTTCCAGCCGAGGAGACCGAGGCTTGGAGAGGGAAGGGACTTACCTAGGGTCACCCAGCTGGGACTTGAACCCTGATCTAAGTCCTCTTTCCCCAGAGTCACTGGGCTCACATAGAACTAGGCTGTCAGATGCTGCCCAGGCAATAGTCCCAGAAGGGAAGAGAGAAGCCGGTCTCTGAGGCTGGCTGACCTGTGAACTCGTCTCTTGCCCTGAAGCCCAGTGTGTTTTCCACTGGGGTCACTGATGAGGAAAGGGGGTCCCAAGGCTGAAATGGGGACTGTAGTAATTTCCCAAGTGCCTGCTGTCCATCAGACATGTGAGCTCCAAGGAGGCAAGTGGGTGGTCAGGGTGCCTGAGGCGGGCAGAGCCTGAGTGGGGCCTTGACAGAAGGGGGTGAGAGGCTTTGGAGGCTGCAGATATATGGGATGTTAGCCCTGGAGTGACAGGAAGGGACCTCCAGGCTTGGGACATGCAGCCCGCACAAAGTCGAAAGGTGTGGGGCAGGGGTCCTACGCGATGGCTGAGGGATGGGTGGCTTCTTGTTCAGTGCCCATTCCACCCATGTGCCCAGACCAGGAGGGATCCACCAATCAGAGATGCCTGCTGCTCTCCACTTGCATCTCATCTGCATGAGTGTACCCTTCAACTCTGCCACTCAGCCTTGCCCCTAAAAGTGTGCCTCGGTCTATGCCTCATTTCAGGCCCCCTGTGCGGAACATGAGTGGAAGGGATGGGGTGGGGTCCTGTAGGGTGGGAAGGGCCAACCAGGGCAGCAGCATTATTCATAGCTCCAGGGCTGGCCTCATTCACAGACTTGGCGTTTCTCGCATCTGGCTGGCCCGAGGCTGCCCCCCTTCCCTTCCTCCCTCTCCCCTCCCTCCTTCCTCTGCCTCCTCCCCCACCTTCATTCTCTTAACCAGTCTTCTGCGAAATCTAGGGATGTCCGAGCCATCCCATCATGGCCAGGCCCACACAAGGAAACTGAGGCTCAGAGAGGGAGTGGCTTTGTGCAGTGCATGGAGAGAATTACTGGTAGTAATGGGATGGCTAAGAGCCTTGGCTCTGCCAGCAGACAGACCTGGGCTTGAATCTGGAACTCACACTAGCTGGAGGGCACTGAAGTAGTTCCTTAGCTTGCAAGTTGAGTAGGGGAAGCTTTTCAAGAGGCAAACTGAGACCTGGAGGATAAGGGACCAATCAAAGGAAGATGGGGGAGGGGAAGCTGTGTATACAGTGGGCGAGCCCTGCGTGGGCAAGGGCTTGGCATGTTTGGGGACCCATGAGGAGGTCAGGTGACTGAAGCATGGCCAGCTGGGGGGGAGGGGAGAGAGGACACTGTAGAGAGGACTGAAGCAGCTCCCCTTTTCTCCCCACACTTCAGTCTCTACCCCAGCTTTCTGGCTCTGGTTCCTGCTGAGTAAGGGGTAGAGGTACAAAGAGATGGATAAAGATCTAAAGCAGACCTGGCTCCAGGTGGACCCTTCCTGGGGGTCTTTCTGACAAGAGGCTCATCCATTCTTCAACATTCAATAATAATGTGCTTGGTGTCCCCCACCCCCCGCCACTGCCAGGAACAGTGTCAGGGGCAGCGCCAGGGGCTGGGGATCCAATTGTCAGCAAAGCAGACATGGTCCCCATCTTCCAGAACTCACAGCTCCAGGGGAAGGATGTCTATATAACCTCGTAAATATCTAGACACCAACTCGGAGAGTGCTGTGAGAGGGTGCACAGGACCCGACCTGGTCTGGGGGCGTCAAGGGAGGCATCTCTGGGAAGGGACGTTTTTGCTGCGAGCTACAGGGTGGGTAGGGGAGTTCATTAGGGTGTGGATTGGTGGGGAGGAGGCTGCAGGAGCTGGAGAAACGAGAATGGCATTCTGAAGACAGCATGTGCAAAGGACCTGAAGCTGGAAGGGTGCCTGACAGAGCAGGCAGCCAGGCTGTGGGTGTGGAGGCCAGAGGCACGTCCCACAGGGCTTGGTGGTCCTATTAGTGAAACAGTCAGTCTGAATTTTTTGGGGCTAGAGGGGTGATGCTAGCTTGGAGCAGGGCAATGGGGGTGGCAAAGTAGGCGGATTCAGATGTTTGGGAAGTAAGGTCACTCACTGATGGCTGGGATGCAGACCTGGGGCAGTCACGCCTCCCAATTATTTGTTCCCAGAATGCTTTCCCAGCTTTGTCAGGCTGCTACCTCATCTTCATTTGTAGCTGAGGAAATAAGAAAACCTGTGTGACCTTGAGTAATGACCTTGAGGTCACACAGTCAGAAAAAGGCCAGGACCTGTACCAACTACAAGTGTGGCCCTTATCAGCCTCTTCGATGTGGGGGGCAGTGATCCCTCTCTCACTGGTTCCTCTTCCCCTGCCCCCGGGTGCTCCTGTGGGGGTCACAGCCTTCCCTGCCTAGCACCAGAACTGGAGGGTGGGGGGGGCAGGGGCAGGAGTCCAAGGTAGGAGTGCGTGTTTGTCGCTCTTATCCCTAGAGGCTTCTCTGCTGTTAAATGAGGTAATGTGTGTGCAGTGTGCTTGGCATTTAGTAAACCCTCGACAAATATTAATTGCGGTTGTATGGCTGTTATCTTGCCCCCAAATTTGGAGCCTGGCAGGACTGGTGAGGAGGGAGGGTCTAGGGACCAAGACGATGCCATCTGCCCTTTTCTGACCACAGAGCACAGCCCAGAAACCATCCCAGCTCCTTCACGGGTGGGAGCTCAGGGGAGGTTGTTTGTCCCTTCAGAGCCACCATCCCTTCCAGCTGCCTCTGGGGCATTGGGCTGGACTGGGGCGAGATTCAGTTCCTAGGCAGGGCCCAGAGAGAAGGGAAAGTCGGGTTGACCTGGGTGGTTGGGCAGGGCTTGGGGTGAGCAGGTGGGTGGTTTCAGGGGTGGGGCTGAGAGCCCTTCTCTGCAGGGAGCCCCATGTGCCCTGGGGAAGACTTTCGGAATCTGCTGAGACCTGTCCTGGGAAGGGATATGGTCTCAGCTTGACTAGGACTGAGCTGTCCTTTGAAAGAAACCAGTGGATGCACCTGTTGTCTCTGCCCAGGTGGTCAGACAACAGGAAGAACTTCCAGAGAGGGGTAGGGGACCATAGGGTGAGACATACACCCAGAGTTCTCCTCCAGTCCCCTGATATGAGCTGTCCAGAGTGGGCTGAGGAAATGGATATGACGATTTTGGAGAAGAGTTCATTGCAGGCATCCTCCTGCCTACAGGAGTGACTAACAGTCTAGTCTGAAAAAGGGTTCTGTCCTCTCCCCACTACTCTTTGATTGGTGGGAGACCCTTCCTAAGGTCCCACAGTCGCTCTGTCCTACAGGGGGCCCTTCTCTTCTGCAGGAGATGGAGAGGGGGTGATCCTGGGCCATGGTTGAGGGCTGAGGATCCTGGAGAATGCAAGGTGGGGGGGACATCCTGCCCTGTCTGGGCTTGGAGGGAGGGAGGGCCTGCCAGACCTGGGCCAGCAGGGGGCTCTGCTGTCTAGGGGACCTGCCAGCCTCCCCGTCTCGACCTGATGGTGCACTCTGCAGTGTGTAGCACGTTGTTCTTGGAGTGTGTGCTAGGCCAGGGACTTAGCTTCTCCTTGCATGTATATGTTATGGGTGGTGTGTCAGCATGTGGGGAGCCTGTAAGCTGTGTGTACATGGGATCTCTGTGATGTCTTTCCATGACCCGTGTGGCTCAGTGGGTTGGAATAGACATGTGTGCTGTGCAGGGTTGGGTTTCAGGGGGTAGGAACCTCATGCTTAGCTGGGCTTCTGCTAGGAAATCTCTTCCAAGGTCCTGCCGCCTTGGGACGCAGACTTTGTGCATCCATCAGTCCAGCCTCCAACTAAACTCCTTGTCAATGCCAAGGGCCTACTGTGTGCAAGGTTCAGACTCCCCCGGCACCCTGGGAGCTCCCCTTATGGGGGGACCTCATGGGCCCCAAAGGGGCTCTGAGAAAGCACAATGGAGGGGAGGGGTGCGGCCCTCCAGGCAGGAAATGCTCAGCTGTCCTTGGCAACCTCCTTGGGTAGGGCTTGCTCTTGGATAGTAAGGGGAAACCTGTTCATTTATACCGTTTTCTTTCAACAAATATTTTTGAGGACCTGCTATGTACAAAGCACTCTAGTAGGGCAAATCCATTCCTGAAAATTGTGCAGCCATTGACCTTAGGAAGCACTCGGTCTGATGGGGGAGACCGAGGCCACGCCTCTGGACAGTCTCCAGTCTGAGGGGCAAGACACAGCCATGCCCTCTGGGAGACCCTGCACTGATGGGTGATGTTCTTAGGGAGCTCCCACTCTGATGGGGGAGGCACAGCCCCTTCTCTCTGGGGAGTACCCAGGCAGGCCCAGAGACCAGAATGGCTACATAGAGGGCATGTTTTGAGACAGTCGAGGGGCTGCTAAGTGGAGTAAATCAGGGGGTGGAGAGGGGTTGTGGTGGGCCCTGCCCCTCGTGGCCCGTGGTTGCCTGGACAGTAGCCCTGGTGTTTATTTTGTGGCTGGCTCCAGACTCACCCTTTCCTGCAAGTGCTCATTTCCCACTAGGAGGAAAGAGACTCTTCGTCTTCTCCCCTCCCCTCGGGTGTCCCTGTGGGGGAGCTGGCTCTCCTGCTGGGTGGAGGCCCTGCCAGCATGGCACCTTTGCTATGCTCCTTGCCAGACCACAGGGCTCTGGGCCTGTTAAAGCTTCTGCTATGGAAAGGGGGACTTCCGATGAGTCTTCCCTGCTTGGGAGGAGTTGGGGTGCACCAGGAGAAACCTGGGGCTGGTGGTGGTGATGCCCATGTGAATGAGTTCACCAGTGACTGTGCTGACCCTGTGAGTGTCTGCATGTGTCACTGTCTGTCTTTGTGTCCACGTGGCCATGTGTCTGCATGTCTGAGTGGAGTATGCTTGGGTGTGTGAGAGTGTGACTGTCTAAAAGGCAATCAGAATAGCTTGCATTTATTGAACTCCTATGTGTTCAGGGTCTATGTGCTAAGATTTCTTCAATTTACTTAATCCTCCCACCAGCCTATGAGGTAGAAATTAGTGTCATTGCCATTTGATTGGTGAGCAACTGAGGCCTCAAGGAGATTAAGTAATTCTCCCAAGGTCTCATAGCCAGGAAGTGGTAGAGATGGGACTCGGACTCCAGAGCCCATGTGCTAACCCCTGAGCTCTGCTACCATGGAAAGAACTTCCAGATTCTGTGCCTTTTGGGATTATTCACTTGGGATGTCTGGCACTGGAAGCTGCTTCCCCCTCCCCCGAACTCTAGCCCTCCCCATCTTCCAGCCTTCCTTGGCCCTTGCCCAGCTTGAGGGTGGGAGAGTACTGTGACAACCTGCCCCAACCAGGGAAGGGGAAGAGCATGGGTTCTGGGGAGCCCCTTTGAACCAATCCCTGCCTGCAGGCCAGGCCAAGTGCAGGGTCCCCAGGCTCCCAGTGATGCAGGGTTATCTGCACGTTGAGGGGGTTGGGGAGACAGGCTTGCTTGGCCGGCTCATCAACTTGGCCTGTTGGGGCATGCCAGGCAGGCACCACGCCACAAGCAGTGCTGGGAACCAGGCATCTGAATGGCAAAAGGGTGGAGGAGGACCGAGGGGGTGGCTGCCCTTGAGCGAGGAGATTGGGGCAGGGGTCAGAGGCCCAGGCATGGGCGGGCGGGCATGCACTGGGTATCACATTGCCTGCATGCCTGGGTTGGACGGGACTAGCAGTGGGATTCGCTCTGTCTGCGTGAGTGGTCGCTGGGGTGGTTATGGGTTGCCCTGCGTTTGGTGGTATGCAATGGGTGTGTGAGACCAGAGGAGCTTCATAAATGCAGGATGATTCTCTTGGGGTGGGGAGGTTGTTTGTGAGCTTGTGGTTCGGGGCTACATTCTTGGAAGAGGCGCTAAGCAAGCCAGAGGAAGGAAGAGCAAATGGAATTGACCCTGAGTCCCTCTCCCTCACTTCCTGAACCACTCACCCTTCAATGGTATCAGTTTCCCTCTTTGTCATATCCCCTGACCTTCAGGCCTCAGGACACTCGCTTCCCCTGCCCCCGGTCCTGGTTGCTAGGCTCCTGCCGCTGCAGACATCTGCCCCTCCAGCCCAGGCCACCCTCTTGTGTGGAGGGCTAACCTGGGAGTACCACCCCACCCCCGAGAGAGGAGTGTGTGGGGGTCTCCCTTGGTGGGTGTGAAGGCAGCTGGCTCAGGCCCGAGTCTGGAGTTTGGGGACCCCCAAAGATTTCAGTAGCAGGGACAACACTATTAGAAATGTAAGTGCCCTGAGGGCAGGGTCTTGCTTGTCTTGTTCTGGGAGGTGTCTCATCCCCGGACACAGCTTCTAGCCCACAGCAGGTGCTCGAGCCGTGGTTACTGCGTGGGTAAACAAGACAGCAGTGGGTTAGGGGACCTGGGTTAGGGGTTAGAAGCCCTGGGATTGGGTCCCAGCTTAGTAAAAGTGAGGCCTTCCTGCATCTGTAAAGTGGATATAAAAGTAAACCCTGTCATCTCCAATTCTTAGGGAAAGAATCAAATGAGATAAAGGGAAAGTGCTTTCCAACAGTACAGGATGATTATCTCATTTGGAGAGAGGGGCCCCAGAGAAGACTGGATACCTTTGCCTTGAGGGTGCAGCCCCAAGTTCCACCCAGGGCCCTTGGGAAGATAAAGTTGAATGGATTTTGCAAGCTAAGATGGACCGGAGGGGCTGTTCCGTGGTGTCATTCCTGATTTGGGGGGAGGAAGCCAGGAGTGTGTATGGGGAGGAGGACACACACACACACACACATGCATGCACATACACGCACACAACACACGTGCAGCAGGAAGGCTTGGAATAGAATCTCAGCTACGCCTGGTATTTCCCAGCCCTCGGCCCCCTCCCCCACCGCCTTCTGGGGCCCACCCCACATTCCTTTCCCAGAGGAAATGGGGGAGGGGGCTGAGAGGCTCCCCAGGCCTGGAGGATCATTTATCCAAACCATGTCCACCTTTGAGGCCCTACTGTGTGCCCCTACCTCCCGAAGTCCCTGTAGAGGCAGCTGGGTGTTGGGGGAATCTGTTACCTGCTGCCCTGACCCGGCTAGAGGGCAGGAAATGGACGTCGTGTGTGGCTGATCACTCCAAGGTCTCCACAGTCCTGCACACAGAAACCCCATGCTGCTTCTCCACCTCTCCCCTCGCTGCAGCTCCCAGAACCCTGGGCAGTATTGGAGGGGGGTGGTTCTTGGTTCAGGCACCCAGCAGTATCTTTTGGTCATGAGAGGCTCCATGGGGCATGAGGTGGGAGAGCCACTCCATCTCCTAGGAGGCAGGGCCTGGACCTGCAGCAAGAGGAAAAGAGGTTAGGCAGCTGGAAGGACTTACTGTCTGCTTGCTGGGAGAGCAGGCCAGACTCTGAGCTGAGGACATCCCCGTGGCCACTGCCCTCCACTTGGGGCCACGGAGTCGGATATGGCTGAGGATTTCTTATGGCACTTCAGCAGGTCTTTGAGGGTCTGGCCTCTGGGCCCGATAGGAAGGAGATTGCTTTGGAAGTTGTCTCCTGAGCCTCTCAGCAAGAGTAAGAGTGGTCCTGACCCAGAATCCTTGGTTTTCTAGTGATTCCGGGGCTCGGGGAGGGGGTGCTGATGGAGATGCTTGTGTCCTGCTCCCCCCGCCCCCACCACAGTCCCTTCCCGCTTGCTCTGCCCCAAAGCCCTCCTGACTCAGCGCTGGTGGCAGCCTTGCTCTTCCCGTCTGGCTTCCGGGTGGGGGTGGGGGTCCCGCTCCTGCAAGGGGTGGGGTGGGGGGGCCAGCAAGCGGCAAACAGGAAACAGGAGAACAGGAGAACAAAACCGCTCCCTGGCTGACACAGGCCTGCGGCCCCCAGGCCTCCCCCTCCCCCTTCCTCCTCGCTTCCTTCTCCCTCCCTCTATCCTGCCCAACCCCCGTGACCCTCTACTTCCCCTCTCTTGTCTCCAGTCCCCTTTCCCATTCCTTTGCTCCTCGACACCCCCTCCCCGCCAACACGCCTTGGTCACCAGCTCTCCTCCCCACTCTCTGCCCCTCCACCTCCCCTCCCCTGTCTTGATCAAGTACTTCTCACAGGGTCCCCTTCCTGGGGGCCGTGGGGGATGGGGGGTGGGGAAGGTGTTTTTAGGTGTCAACGATGGGGAGGAAAGGGGTTGCTGACTCTTCTAGGTTCCCCCTCTGGTAGCTGCTTGCAATGGCTGACACTTTCTAGGATAGTTCCTCTCTGGACTCCAGGACGGGTCAGGAGCTGCTCCCTCCACCCCCACCTCAGCCTCCCTTCCCTAAGGGCTGGCTCAAATTCGGGCTTAAGATCCTAAGTTGGAATGATGGGCTGGGATCAGAGTCCTGGTGCTGCCACAACAAATGGGGTGCTCTTGGGCCCCAGTATTCTTCTCTGAAAATTGGATCATAGGAATGCCCCCAGGCCACGGAGAGTGGCTGCAGGAGGAGCACATTGCTGTGGACCAGTCAAGTGGGGTAGAAATGGTGGTGGTGATGACACACTTACTAGCCAAGGCCTTGCCGACTCCACCCAGGAAGGGGCCTGGAAGAGAAAGAACCAGGAAAGGGGAGGAGGGCAGGGTCTGGCATCCACATGGGGCTTCCTGTCTGACTCACATGCGGGGGCTGGGGGGCTGGGTTGGGGGGACGAGCTCAGAGTCTATTGTCAGCTTAGTGGTGGCCTCTCTGGGCAGACTAATGGGCAAGGGATCCTGGGGAAGAGGGTTGGTCACACTCCTCCTGTTGGGTTGGTGGGTGCTCCACCTGTGGCCTTGGGCTGCAACATTATAACTCTGGTGGTGGTGGGAGATTATGAGAGTGGGTACTGCTCCTTGTGTGGGCAGTGTGTGTGTGTGTCTTGTCTGAGAAGGGCATGACATCAGTGTATGGAGTGCGTGCACTTGGCAGTGTGTGAGTGCCACCTGTCTGCCCGAGTGGAGTTTGTGAATGGCTGTGGGGTATGTGCGGGGTGAGCTGGGGGGAGTCTGGTGTGCTTTTAGGGGCTTAGTGAGTATGCTTGTGAGTGTGTCTCTGTGGGTGTGTGGACCATATAGGTGGATGCAGATGGGTCCAAAGTTTGTGTGTATATGGCAGGGTATCCACATGCAGTGTGCAGTATGTGAGGGAAATAGTGCGTGTTTAAGTGGCAAGGAGTGTGTGTGTGTGATGGGAGAGTAGCTGGTGAGTGGATGTGTGAGTGTGTGGTGTGGGTATGTGCAGGGTAGGCAGGGTGTCTATGTGCGTGCATCTATGAGAGGGACATGTCAGTGTGTGTCAAAGTGTGTCTGGAGTGTGTGAAGCTGGCTGTGCGTGTGTGTACTAGAAGGAGTAGAAGGAGTACAGTGTGCGCGCGTGGGGGCTGGAGTGCGTGAGTTTTTGTATGAGTGGGAGGGTGCCCGCGTGTGTGTGTCTGTGCTTGTACAGCGGGGGCTGTTGAGTGCTTTCGTGTGTGTGTGTGTGTGTGTGTGTGTGTGTACGTGAGGGGGGAGTGTGTGGGATGCGGGCAGCCTCGGTCAGGGGCCGCCCCGGAGGGGGAGGCGTCTGCCCTGCGCGACTCGCCGGCGTGTCGGGGCCCGGGCGCCTTCAGCCAGGAGGCGCGGGAGGCGCAGGGCCGCTTCAGCCGTCCGTCCTGTCGCTGTCCGCCCGGGCCGTCCGTCCCCTCGGGGCCCCTGGGCCCGGGGCCCGAGGCTCCGAGGGGCAGGCGGGGGCCCCTAGGGCCCGCCTGCCACCCCGGGGGCCGAGGACGCTGCCCGCCGGGCGCCGAGGAGCGGCTGCGGGCCCCCGCGCGGCGCGCCCCACTCCGGAAGCCGGGCCCGCGGCGCGCCGGGGTCGGGGCGGTGGCCGGGCCCGGGGGCCCCCGTCGTCCGCGGCGGTGGTGGGCAGCGCCGTGTGGCGCGTGGAGCGCGCGGGGGCCGGGGGTTGGCGCTGGGAGCGCGCCGTCGGCGTGGACTGCAGCGCCCCGGAGCCGCGCTGCCTCTGGCTGCCTTGCCTCGGCCACAGCGACCACCGCGCGCCCGGGCCGCGCCGGGCCAGGGTGAGCGCCGCGGGGCTGGTGGGACCGGGCCCTGTCAGGGGGTGGCGGGGGCAGCATCAGCAGCTCCCTTCGTTCTTTGAGCCGTGTGCGCCCTGCAATCCAGAACTGATGGCCCTGGGGAGTGAAGTCAGCGAGGGGCTTCAGAGATGGGGGTGAGGGCCGCAGGATTTGTGGCTTGGAGCTTTTCCAGGGGTGCTGGATGACAGCCCCAGTCTAGGTTACACAGATGTGACCTCCTGTGGGCTCAGCCCTCTTGGTTTGCAAGCAGTGGAAGGATGGAAGGGATGCTGGGACATGTAGAAATCTTAGAGATTTTGAGCGGGCAGGAACCCTGAGTCAGAGCCAGGCAGGGTACCACTAGGTGCAGCAGTGGGCACCACCCCACCCTCCCCAGGGCACGGGACCTGGGTCCTGCACACAGGGACACCAGGGTGTTCTAATGGGCAAAGGAAGCTGAGGGGCAGAATGGAATCCAGCAGGTACGAGTGATCTGAGGCTGGGGACTGGCAGGGCTGGGGGCCGGGGCAGTGTTTCTGATGTCAGGGACTGGCCAGCCTGGGACGGCGTGAGTCACAGTGGGCACCCTGCCCAGCGTGAACGCTGTGCTCCCTGCAGTGACCTCTTTATGCTCCCAGGGGAGGAGCACTCCTGGGTCCAAATCCTGCTGTTGCCAACCCACCAGGTGTCCAGTTGTGCCTAATTTGTGGCCCTGGGGCCGGGTGCCCATCTCCCACCATCAGTCGGTATTTCTGAATGTCTCTTTCTTTCCTGGTGGGAGGTAAGAGGTGGTTGGAAATATATCTGGGCTGGGAGAGCTTTAGTCAGTAATGTCCCGTGTACCTCTGAGCCTTTGCCTCTTGGTCCCTTGCCCTGGTGCCTACCTCAGAGGGGCAGAGTTGGGGTGTGTATGTATGAGTGAGCCATATTTCCCCAATCTAATCACCTTTCTAGTTCTCATTGCTGGCTCCTTCTCTGTCTCTGTACCCATCACCTTTCTCCCCATCAAGATGAGAGCAAGACCCAGTGTGGTCCAGGTCAGAAGGGAGGAGAGATTACATGCAAGTATAACATGAGGGATTGAGATTAAACCCAAGGAAGAACTTCCCACAGAGGAGATGCCAGATCTGTCCACTGATGGGGGCTGTGGAGTCTCCTCCTCAGGCAGGGCTATGATAGCTGTGGATGGGGGAGCCTAGATGGAGAGGGGTTGGGGGGAAATTGGAGAGAAGGAAAAGAGATAAGGGAGGGGGCACCAGTAGGGCCTGAGTGAGGAGGGGACCTGAGAAAGGAAGGCGTGGCCACTGCCCTGGATTATAGGCAGGGTCCCCCAGGGAGCGGCACCCCCAGGCAGCTGGCAGCTCCAGGCAGGATGTGTGCCGGGGGAGGGGTGGGAGGCATGCGGGGACCTGTCCCAGTCACTTCTCATCGCTGGGGCAGCTGGTGGCTTAAACCTTAATCCGGGACACCAGCCAGACAATGGGCCCTGCAGTCAGCCTCAGCTCTGAGCTTGGGTGGGAGGCATGGAGGGGGACAGCCCACACTGGGGAGGGGCAGAGGCTTCTGGTAGGAGAGGGCAATGGTGGGTCCCCTGAGGCCCTCTTCTCTCCCCTATCAGTTCCTTGCCAGGTCAGCAAAGATAGGAAATCCAGGAGATTCCAGACCTCAGCAGAATTCCCAGAAAATTTCTCCTCCGGCTTCCGGGACCCTAAGGGAGTGTGGGGCTAGGTTGGAGAGGCCAGGCTTTAGCTTCAAGGAGCTAAAGGAGCTGTGGGGACATCAGTTCCCATTAAGACCTCCTGGACTGATGGTCGTCCAGCTTTTGTTTGAGCCCTTCCAGGCCTGGGGAGCTCACCACCTCACCCTTGTAGTTTTTCATAGAGCACAGATGATTTGAACGTTCTCCCGTGCCTGGTCCCTCCTTGCTCAGCCTCCTTTTGTCTTTCACCTGACTCTGTCCTTTGGGACTATATGACTCTCTCACATTTTTCTTGAATCTTCTGAGATTTGAGGATCTCTCTCCTCCCCCAAGCCTGCTTGACTGCAGCCCAGCCTCCCACCTCATGCAGAAATCTAGCATGGGGCTGGGTGCCAGGCTGGCTCCCTCTTCCTTCTTCCCCTGAAGTGTGAGCAGACAGATGGATGGACAAACTTCTTAGTGCCAGTACCTTTGGGCAGCAAATACTCTGTGCTTTCTCCAGCTGTTAGAAGGCAAAGGAGGGAACTGAAGAGTGAAGAGGGAGCTCCTCACCCCAGAGCTAGGGAGCTTCTCTCCCGCTGCCCCAGCCCTTCCTTTCTTCCCTCTCCTTGAGGCTCCTGCCCAGTGCCAAGGAGGAGGAAGGAGGCTGAGCACTGCCTCTGAGTGGGGAACTTCTCGCTCTCCGAGGCGCTTGGATTAGGGGCACTGGGTAGGCCAGGCTGCCTGATGTTGGGGGTCAAGGATTCCCCAAGGGAGGCCTCCTGCCTTTTCCCTGGCTAGCATCCCCCTTGGCCCCATCTTCTTCAGGCTGCCTCCCTGAATGTGAATTTCCCTTCCACCCTTCCGTCACCTGCTCGCTCTCTGTGTGTCCGAGATGGAAGCTGTCTCTCAGGCACTGTCCATCTTACCCCAGAAATAAACTTGTGTGCCCCCAGTCCCTTGTCTTCAGACACCCTTGGCCATGTCATCTTTGGGAATCTCAAGCATTTCAACAGGTTGGCCTCAGAGTGCGGAGTGTCCCTCAGGCCGGGATCCAGAGCTCAAGGGGTCCTTTTTGTCGGCTGATGTCCACACTGCCCCCTGCTGCCTGTAGTCTCACGCTCGTTCCAACTGCTGCTCCTGAGAGATGTGTGTGTGTGTGTAAGGCTATGTATGTGTGTCTATCTGCATGTGTGTGTTTCTGTCTGTCCGCAGATGTGTGTGTGTCTATAGGTCTGCAGTGTACGAAAATGTGTGACTCTGTGCAACGGTGTGTACGTGTGTATGTGTCTGCATAAGTGTGCATGTGTGTGTATCTGTGTGTCTGTGTGCATGTTTGTATGCTTGTGTGCATGTGAGTGCTTGTCTGTGTGTGGGCATTCTGTGCAGGAGTGTATGTGCCCGTGTGAGAGTGTGTCTGTGTGCTTGTGTGTTACTGTGCAGCAGGCAGGAATGAGCTCAGACAGCAGCAGGCAGCGAGTTGTTTCCTGGAGGCAAAGGCATCATGAGGCGATTGAGGGGGAGAGGGAGAAGGAAGAAGCTGTTGGACTGATGAGGGTGGGGAAGGAAGGAAGTCGGGGCAGGGAAGGGTCCCTGGACCCCGTGCAGCCCCATGGGATCCGCTGGGTTGCAGGAGGGAAGCGGCCAGTGTGCAGAAGTGGGAGTGCGGCCACGCTGGCGCTCAGCCTTGTCTCCCTGTGTTCCCACAGCTGCCGCTGGGCCCGAGAGATGGGTGCTCCCCTGGGCGCCCCCTTCCCTGGCAGGGCCCACGCACGCTGCTGCTGCACAAAAGTCTCCAGGATGGCTTTGGCTTCACCCTGCGCCACTTCATCGTGTACCCGCCCGAGTCGGCTGTGCACTGCAGCCTGAAGGTACCCCCCACTTGCTCACTGTCCTGGTCCATCTCGAGGAAGCATTAATGGGCACTTGTCCCCTCCATGGTCCTTTGGGCCCTCCCAGAGAAGCAGTCCTTTCTGGGGTCCAACCTGACACCTTTCTACTGTGACCTGGGGACGAGGGTCACCCAGAGGCAGTGCCGGCCCTGGCTGGGCCATTTGTGCTGTGTCATTGTGGACAAGCCCCAAACCACCATGCACACAGTCTTCTCAAGAGAAGGGAGGGATGGTGGTTCAGGGCAAGGGACCTTGAGGTGGGGGAGCTGGGGTGCTCACCCCCCTACACCTGGCCTCTTGAAAGTGACCAGCCTTGGAGGAGTGCCCCAGACCCTGCTCCACTGGCTCAGTTTCCCAGCTGCGCCTGCTGCCCCCTTCCCCTGCCTGAGCTCTCAGGGAGCTTGTCCTAACCCACTCTGGGACCCCTGGAAAGAGCCCTGGGGTGGGATGAAGATCTGGGTTCTAGTCTGGTCCAACTCCTAACTCGACATGGATCTTGGGGCAGCCTCACCCCTCCATTTCTCCTGCCTTTACTTGATCCCTAAGGGCTCTTCCAAGCCCTCATATAAATGTCAAGTTCTCTGAGTCCAGGAACCAGGGCTCCTCAGCCCAGCCCAAGGCTGTGAGCTGGGGAGGGAGTTCCCTGACAGCGAAACAGGAGTGAGGGAAGACATGCGGGGACCCCAGGCAGGAGCTGGTGCTCCCCAGGAAGGGCCTGCTCCTTTCCCCACCTCTCCCAGCAGAGGAGGAGACTGATTTCTTTTGGAGTCCATGAACTGCTCGCTCCTCTTCCCCCAGGCATGGGACCAGCCTCCACAGCTGTTGGGGGACTCTCCCTTGGGGACCTTGGTCCTACCCTACTAGGGAACCAAGACATCGGGTTGCACTGTCTGTGTGCTTGCATGCCTCTGTGCACACATGTGTGCATGGCAAGCTGGTCATGTGTACACACGTGTTATGCAGTGCATACAGGTGTCTGTCAATGCATGTCGCGTGTACATCTAGCGGTGCACTTCTTGTAGCCCTGGCTGAATCTGGGTGAGCTTGCATAACTGTTCTCCTTGCCTGCAGCCGTGCTTAAGAGTGGAAGTGGGGGCTGATGGTATGGGGAGCACTGCCCCTTGATGCCCAAGGACACAAGTCTCCCAGTTCCCTGGAACTCCCAGCCCTTCCTCCCCTTCCTCCTCAGGAGGCCCCTCTTCCCTGGCCCCTGTCACCTTCTCTCAGGAGAACCTGCTGAAGGGTGATGGTGGCAGAAGCAGCCTGGGTGGTCTACGCTGGATGGTGGCCCTGTCTCAGAGAGACCTTGTTCACACTGGGTACTGGAGGACTCCTGAAAGGGCTCCATCCCTTTCCCAGAACCTGCCCTGGGTGGGGAGGGGCCCTGGCCTCAGGCAGGAGGAGGCCGGTTACCCCCTCCTTCCTGCTGCCCAGGAACCCACAGGGAGCTCAGCCGTCCAAATGCATCTGTCTTCCTACCCGCTTGCTGTGCTGTCAGCTTGTATCAGTGGCCACACCCCATGTGTGAGGTGGGGGGCAGAGGGCCCGCTCTCCAGCAGTGCCCAGTGGCCTCTTTTGGGCCTACCCTGTCCTGGTTGGGGTACCAAAGAGTCCTAGGCTCTGGCACTTGCTCTGCCACCACCTCTCTGGGTGACCTTGGACAAGTCGAGCCTGTCATCTGTAAAATGGGTCTATCTGTGGATAGAGTTAGAAGAGATGATGCCAAAGTCCCCTCCAGCTCTAAACTGCCACCTCCTTCTGGCTTGTCATGTCTCTGACCTTCTCCTTTCTCTCATTCCTAGTTTCTCCCCAAATCCAGTGCCCTCCCCCCTCGTTCACCAGGATGATCCCAGCGGCCTCCCATGGGTCTCCGACTTACTTTTTTCCATCTGTACCTAGCTGCCAGAATCCTCTTCTCTAAGTGGTATTTTCACATCCACTCTCTCCCACTCAAGAACCTTCATTGGCTCCCTCTTTCTCTCCTTTCAAACCTGAGTGCTTTAGTCTGACTTGGGAATGTCTCCTTCTGCCTCTTGCTGATACTGACTTTCTCCATTAGCTCAGCTGACCCAGCCGTCCGTATGCTTGCTTATTCCCGTCTGTCTGCACACTCCATTCCTCTAACCCAGAAGGTCTTCTCCCTGCCACCCTCAAACTTCACTTGAAAATTCCCTCCCCCAGAGGGACTCTTATCTGTCCCTTTCTTTCCATTCTCTTCAAGCTGATAGTCGCTGTTTGCACTTGTCATGTCTGCTTATCCGTGTTTGCTTCGGTCTTCTGTGTGTGTGAGTGCCTCCATCAGGCCGGGAGCTCCCCAGGGGATGGGGTCATGGGTCCCCCCATTTGAGGGGGTGCTCCCAGACAGCTGGAATGCTGAGGAGGGGATGGGATCAGCACAGCAGGAGTGAGGGGGGAGGTCACGCTGCTGTGGAACTTGCCGCCCCAGCTGAAACACACCCCACCCGCTCCCACTGCTAGGCTAGGTGAAGGGAGATAAGGGGTGAGGCTGCTGGGTGGAGGGATTGTAACGGGCCCCGCCCCGGGGAGCTGCCCCCCCCCAGTGCTGCTGAGGGCCCACACCCACCTCTCTGCCCCCGCAGGAGGAAGAGAATGGAGGCCGAGGAGGAGGTAAGGAATGGCGAGGACACCCGGGGCTGGGCCGCCTGGCGCTTGTCCTCCAAGCCTGCCTGTGTCTGGCTGGTCCGAGTCCCAGCCTCGACTCCTGTTCTGTCCCTGCTCTTCTCTGTGCGTCCTGTTCCGGCTCACTCTGGGCATCTCGCCCTTGCTCTCTCTCTTTCTCTCTTTCCTCATATCTGCCTCCCTCCGGGTCCGTCTATGCCATTGAGGTTTATGAGCCAGGGGAGCCCATGGGCATCTGACACCCCGCGCCTGTCCTCCAGTGGCTCCTAACCTAGACAGGTCCACTAAGGGGCGCAGGCAGGCGCTGCAGGTGGCGGGGCGGGCGGATGGAGCTGAGCAAGGGCTGCCCTTGGGGATAGAGAAAGTGGGGTCCTGTTGGGAGTAAGAGGGGCCTGAGGTCTCTCTCTTCGGGTGTGAGCCTGCGTGCACTTGCTGTCCCCCTTGCTGTCCCCAAGGGTCATCCTTTGGGAGTATTCAGGGCAGAACTCCTTGACAAGCAGACTTCTGCTCTGCCAAGGGCTTCCAGGGGCAGCAGTGGGGCGCTGTGGGGAGGGAGGAGCCTGCTCCCCGGGAACAGGCTCCTACTGCAGTGGCCACATGGTGCTTGGCTGCGGCCCAGTCGTGTTGTTGGGTCTGACGTGACGTCGTGAGGGTGCGTGTTGGGTGTCTGGGCCCCTCCGCTGTGAGCTGAAGGCCTCTCCCCGGCTCTCCCCGGGTCTGGGGGTGTGGACACATCTCTGTGTGCGGTCTGCTCTCCCGCCGTGCCTCGTCAGGACCTGGCACCGGCTTCTTCTGTGGCACTCTTCCCCTGGCCTCGTGGTTTCCTTTTTCCTTTGGGTCTGTGTGTCTCTCCACTGAGCAATGAGCTCCTGAAGGGCCAGGACTGCCCCTGCTCCTTCGTATTTGCGCCCCTAGCACTGTGCTGGTACACGGTGGGCACTGCAGGTGTGACTCTGTGCCCGTGTCGGTTTCCATTCTCCCAGGGTGTGTCCTCTTTGCTTCTGTGCATCCCCGAGTCTGCTTCCCGTGTCCCTGTGGCTGTGTGGGTCTGTGTATCTGTTTGTGTTCGTGTGAGTGTGATCATCCTCTGAGCGTGTGTCCCCTGTGTGTGTAGCTGTGCGTGGGTGTGACCTTCAGCAGCCACCCCCAGCTAACCTGGCTGATGCCCACCAGGACCCTCCTCCCGGCACCGCCTGGAGCCCATGGATACCATCTTTGTCAAGAATGTGAAGGAGGATGGCCCCGCCCACCGGGCAGGGCTCCGCACAGGTGAGCTGTCCCAGTTACCTGGCTCGCTGTACCCCTCTGGGTCTCTTCTCCCTAACCTCTGGCTAGGATGAGATTCGGTAATCTAGGTGTTAGGGAGGCTCTTGTTCCCCCCATGTCACCTGTAGCTGGCACAGGCATTCTCAGGTGGGGCCGTTGACGCTGCGCAGCCCACTCACACGGATCTGCCCTTGTCCCCAGGAGACCGGCTGGTGAAGGTGAATGGGGAGAGTGTCATCGGGAAGACCTACTCCCAGGTCATAGCTCTGATCCAGAACAGGTGAGTGCCCCTGCCTCCCTGCCCCCAAAATGGCTCCCAGCCCGCCATGTCCCTGCAGCCCTGCTTTGGCCCTGGGACCGCCCCGGCCACCAGGATCCTGTTCTCCCAGACCCTGTTGCCTCAGCCTGGCCTGACCTTCTGCCCTGTCTCTGCAGCGATGACACTCTGGAACTCTCCATCATGCCCAAGGACGAGGACATCCTCCAGCTGGTGAGTCCTGCTCTGTCTGAGGTGGTGGCCTCTGGGGGCTGTGGGGGGTGATGCTCCAGCACCGGCCCCTCTGGGAGGCAGAGAGGAGAGGGCTGGTCCCTGGGGAGTCTGGGCAACACCAGCTGGTTGCCCAGTTGGTGATGAGGCCCGTCCCTGGGCAGGGCTGGCTCTTGCTTCATTCTGGGCTGCTCTGAGCTGGAGGAAGGGGCGGCGCTGGGCAGCCAGGATTCCTGCCAGGGTGTCTGGAAGGAGGGTGGCCCCGAGGGCCCTCCAGACTGGCACGTTCTCATCTGCTCCCGTGGGAGACACCTTTTCCCACCCCCTCCCTGCCTGGCCCCAAGTGACTGTCTCCTCTGCACACTGCTATACTTGTCACATAGCCCCACAGTACACTCAGCCCCGCCCCAGTCACTGCTCTCGCTCACACAACACACCATGCCCACTCGACACACAAACAGAACACACCAGGAGCACAGCCACACAACACAGCCGCACAGTACTCCCCGTCACGTGGCATGTCACACCACCGCAATGTGCGACCACACGCACACTGCCAGCCACCCCACACCAGGCATGTGCTGTGATACAGACGATCCCCTGCTCCACACAGGCCCCCAGCATCTCCACATGCTCACACACAGCAGCACACTCACCAGCATCAATCCCCACAACAACAAATGCTCACAAACACCACAGCCAGCCACGACACAGATACCCTGACTTCTCGTCACCACACGGACACTCCCTGATGCCACAGACACTCGCTATCATCACCCCACACGTGCGCCCACAAGCGGCACGGCAGGCCCTGGCACACCACAAGTGTGTGCATTACAGCCTAACACGCCGCGCACCTGGAACCCGACACCCACCCGCCACACGCAGCCAGGCCACCAGCACGATGTGCCGCGTTCCCTCCTCACGCACGTGCCTGTGTGCTCCACACACTCGATGTACACACACACACACACACACACACACACAAGCTTTCTCTCCCTCTCGGCCCTCTTCCTCCCAACCCCCCCGGCCCTGACCCCGGACAGCCCAGGGCAGCCTTCTCTGCCCCGTGCCCAGCTCCCTGGTCTCGTGGGTCCCAGCCAGATGCCAGTTTGCCTGCCCCTGAGGTCACCGCCCCCCAGGGGAGGGCCGAGGGCCAAGCCCGGGAGGCCCTGGGAGCCGCCGCGCTGGCTTCTGCCGTGGCCACACTCGCATAATCACTGCAATCACAGCGCCGTGCTTGGCACCATGCCCCTCTGGGAACCTCCAGCCCCTCCCCCTGACCTCGCTCGTCCCCTGGCCCTTCCTGGGGAGGGGGAGGCCAGGATGGGGGCTGGCTCACCCCGTGTCACCTGGCCTGGCCCGTGCACCTCCCCCCAGGCTGAGGCGAGGCAAGCTGTGGGAGGGGGTGACTGGGGCGGTGCCCTGGGTGTCCCCCACTCTCCCCAGCCGGCGAGGGCAAGGAGTGGCAAGGGCGGCGGCCTCCAGCTCGGCTACCCAAGCTCGGTGGGCAGTGGGGCCCCAGATGTCAGCATCTGGGGCCCCGCTTCCCCCCTCCCGTCCCCGGCTGGCCAGAGGGTGGGGCCCAGGCATTCCTGTGGTCGGCAGCCAAGGCTGGGCGCCAATCGGGCCGCGGCAGCTGCTGACGCCACCGCCGACGCGCAGAGGCCCTTCCACACCCATCCTCCCCTCCCTCCTCCTCCTGCCAAACGCGAGCGCCGGGTGGGGGCCGGGGGGGGCCGCAGGGAGGGCAGCTGAGAGGGACTGGAGGCCAGGCCGGCCGCACTGGGCGCCGGGGGCGCGGTGGCGGCGGGAGGAGAGCAGAGGCGGGCGGGAATGCTGCCGCCGTGATCCGGGAGCCGGGGGTGCCGGCAGGATGGCAGGAGGGAGAGGTATGTGAGCGCCTCTGGCCCCGAGTGCGCGGGTCCGAAGGGGGCTGAGAGTGTGCGGGGGTGTGGTTTAGCGCGTCCTGGTCACATGATGTTTGTGCCTGGGACTGGAGGTGTAGTTATTTGTGTGTGTGTGTTTCATTGTGTTCTGTGCTCTGTGTGCCTGGGTGTGTATTTTACTGTCTCCTTGTGTGTGTGTGTCTGATTTCACTCTCCCACCCTTTGATACTTAGTTCTGAGGTAGACCCCCTGGGCAGTTCATCACGGGCCAGCAGGGCCCAGGCCACAGGGCCACTGTCCCTGGGGGCCGCCTCCTCTTTTGGCTTGGCCTGGGCACCGGCCCTGTCACTCCTCAGCAATCCGCGCCAGCCTCAGCTCCCAGGGCCAGATTCCAGGCCTAGGGGTGGTGGAAGGCGGCCCAAGGCCCCTCAGCCAGTGCCGGCCCCACCTTTGAGCCTGGTCCCAAAGAAGCAGGAGGTGGGCAAGTTCATTCCCCCAGTAGCCCTGGAGCCGGGGTGGGGGCCGGGGGAGGGACAGCCGGGATCTCGCAGCCTCTGCCCACGCCCAGCCCAGCCCACCCCGGACTCACCACCCACCCAGCTTCCTTTTCTGGCATCTGCCACTTTGACTGGTCCCCGGTGGGGTTCCCGGCTCCGCCCAAGGGACTGTGGGCATCATTGGCTGTATGGGAGAAGGGCAGGGAGGCGGCTGCGGCCAGGATGAGGAAGGGCCCAGGAAAACAGATCTTGGAATGTTCGTGGCTGAAGGCAGCCCTCGTTAGGAGTCTAGGAGAAAGGCAGAGCCTCGTGGAAGCCCTGCGGAGGAACCCTGTCTCTCTCTCAAGTCTGTGTGTGCGTGTTGGTCTCCAAGGCCTCCGACTCCTTCTTTGTCTTCCCCCTGAACTCTCTGGAGCGAGCCCCCCCCCCACTCTCCCCATCCGTCCTCTCCCTTCCTGCTCCTTCCTTCCATGGGGTCCACCCGGCTCTGCTCACCTGCCTCTGTGTTTCTGGTCAGGCCTACTCCCAGGACGCCTACCTGAAGGGGAACGAGCCGTATTCCGGAGAGGCCCGCAGCATCCCAGAGCCGCCTCGCCTCTGCTACCCCCGCAAGACCTATGCCCTGCCTGCCCGGGTCCCTGCCTGGGCCACTATGGTGCCTGAGCCCCTCTCAGCACTGTCCAGTGACCCACGGAGTCCCGCTGCCTGGAGCGACCCAGGGCCCTGTGTCCCAGCCGCTGCCGGCGCCCATCTGGATACCCCTGCTTTGGGGATGAGCCAGCCCCGCCCTAGTCCTGGTGCCTTCCCCCGCCTCCCCTCGGAGCCCCGGACGCCCCGTGCCTTCCCGGAGCCAGGCAGCCGGGCACCCCCCAGCAGGCTGGAGTGCCAGCAGGCCTTGTCGCACTGGCTGTCGAACCAGGTGCCCCGCAGGGCGGGGGAGAGACGGTGCCCAGCCATGCCTCCCCGGGCCCGCAGCGCCTCCCAGGACCGGTTGGAGGACGTGACTGCCCACCGCCCATGGCCCTGCTCCACCTCCCAGGATGCCTTGAGCCAGCTGGGCCAGGAGGGCTGGCACCGGGCCCGCTCGGACGACTACCTGAGTCAGGTGGCCCGCTCGGCCGAGGCACTGGGGCCAGGGGCACTGGTGTCGCCCCGCTTTGAGCGCTGTGGCTGGGCTCCCCAGCGTCCATCTGCCCGCACCCCTGCCTGTCCACCGCGGGACCTGCCGGGGGCCCAGGCCCCACCCCCACCTGGCCTGCAGGGCCTGGACGACATCGGGTACATCGGGTACCGGAGCTACAGCCCATCATTCCAGCGCCGGACTGGCCTTCTGCACGCACTCTCCTTCCGGGACTCGCCCTTTGGGGGGCTGCCCACCTTCAGCTTGGCACAGTCCCCTGCACAGTTCCCACCAGAGGCCTCTGAACCGCCCAGGGTTGTCCGGCCAGAGCCCAGCACCCGGGAGCCTCCTGCTGAGGATCGCCGTGACGAGGTGGTCCTGAGGCAGAAACCTCCAACGGGCCGCAAGGTCCAGCTGCCCCCTGCAAGGCAGGGGAACCTTGGTTTTGGTGATGAGCACCCAGAACCAGAGGCCAGCAGGCGAGGGGAGCTCCTGGGCAGGAAGGTGGCCCTTTTGGCCACTACTGAAGACTCTCTGGCTTCCATCCCCTTCATCGGTGAGTGATGGTACAGGTGGCCGTCTTGGGAGGCTTGGCTATCCGTGCCCTGTTGTGTCCCACCCACCTGTCCACTGTGGGAGCTTTGAGCTGTCTGCTGATAAGAGCATCTTGTTTCTCTGTCTGTCGGTCCATCTGTCCATCCTTCCATCCATCTCTCCATCCATCCTTTCTTCCTTCCTTTCTTTCATCCTATCTCTCATTCACTTATCTTTCCCACCATCTTTCCATTCGCCTTTCCTCTCTGCCTCCCTCCTTTCTTCCTTCATCGTTCCTTCCATTCTTTCTTTCATCCTTCTTTTGTTCCTTTCTCCTTTGTTCCTTCTATCCACCCTCTATCCCTCCAACAGGGCTCTGTGCTAGGTTCCCTGCTCACATGGAGAGTACTGTTCAGCAGGGGAGACAATCAGACAAAAATAATCTGGGGGATGGGTGTGTGACTCGAAGTGCAGGAGCTCCAGACTGGGGCGTGGGCAACCGGAGAGAGACTCTCGGAGAAAGGACTTTTCATCTAAGACCTGAAGGATGAGGGCTCGCTGGGGGGAAGTACTCCAGGGAGAGAGTGAGCAGACACACAGACCCTCCTGGTTAGGGCCAGGTCCTGCGGGCGGGGCCTTTTGAGTAGGTGTTGGATAAGGGAGAGGCAAGAGAGTGGGGAGGCTGGGAAACTGCCAGATTTCTGGCCTGGGTGGAGGGTGGTGCCTCACCCCAATATTGGGAGTGGGGCAGGAAGAGCAGGAAAAAGTTTGGGACTGTTGAATATGAGGTGTCTGCAAAGCAGCGGGCTGGGCTGGGCTGGGTCTGGGGGTTTGGAAGAAAGACTGAGATGCAGGATAATGGGACTGAGAGCCAAGGGCTGAGCGATGGAACCAGGAGCCGAGGGATGGAGTGGTGAGCTCACCCCAGGGCAGCCTGGGGACCCGAGGCCTGGGGCGGGGCGGGGGTGGGGGTGGCGTAGACACAGCCAGCCCTCAGGCCAAGGGGGAGACCCAGCCCCTTCTCTTAGGAAGAGAGTCTTTACTGTCAGTCGGAGGGGGAGGGGGAGATACCGTGCCTGTTCTCAGGAATCTCAGTCTGATGGGGGAGACAGTCCCTGTCCTCAGGGAGCCCTCAGTCTGATTGTGCCCTCGGGGAGTCTGGTCTGAGGAGGGTGGGTCAGCCCCACTCTGGGATATCTGGGTGTGATGGGGAGCCTTGTCTCTTGCTGAGGGGAAAGATCCCCTGACCACAGTCTGGTGGGTCAAGTCACCCTTGGCAATGGGCATGGACCCTGGAGGGCTTGAGGAGCCTCTGGGATGTGGTCCAGGCCTGGAGGCAAGGAGCACTGCGGCCGGCGAGGCCGGGGGTGGGCAGGCAGCTCAGCCCTCTGCCACCTTCACCCGCCACTCCCTCGTTTGTGCAGATGAGCCCACCAGCCCCAGCATCGACCTCCAAGCCAAGCACGTTCCCGCCTCCGCGGTGGTCTCCAGCGCCATGAACTCGGCCCCCGTCCTGGGCACCAGCCCGTCCTCCCCAACCTTCACCTTTGCCGTGGGCCGCCACTACTCCCAGGACTGCAGTGAGTGCTCCCCACGCCCCCCGCGCTGCCTGGCCCCTGGGGTCTCTGTTGGGCCTGCTGCCTGATGTCTGATGCTCTGGCGACTGGTTTCTGCGGCTCCTGGGACCCCCGGGGGAGAGTCACCTCCTGGCCCTGCCGGCAACACCCCCGACCGGCTGCTTTGCTGACCCCGGGGCCCAATGTGCGTGGTTTTGCAGGCAGCATCAAGGCCGGCCGCCGCTCCTCCTACCTGCTGGCCATCACCACGGAGCGCTCCAAGTCCTGCGATGATGGGCTCAACACCTTCCGGGACGAGGGCAGGGCTCTGCGGTGAGGCCTAGTCTGGGGCAGGCAGGGTTGCCCCGGGCCCCCTTGACCCGCTGCTGCTGTGGCTGGGCCCTTGGCCCTGGAGTCCTCTCCACACGCTGGGCACAGTGTGCTCCCTTCTCAGAATCCTCTTGGCCTTGGGGTTGGGGGCTGACAGAGTGAGTGCCTAGCCATGCTTCCTGCATCCCTCACTCTCCCTGGTCTTCGCTCCCCAGGCGTCTGCCAAACCGTGTTCCCAGCCTGCGGATGCTTCGAAGCTTCTTCACCGATGGGGTGAGCGGAGGGCGCGTGCGTGGATGCATGAGGGGCGGGGAGGGGCCGGCACCCTAGCTATGGAGCACAGCTGCCGGGAGCGGGAGGGCGCCTGCCGTCGTCTTCCTTCCTCCACCCACCCTCACCTCAACCCCAAGACCCTCTTCTCCAGGCTCTGACCTCACCAGCCTTCTGTCCCACTGCAAACCCCCTGGCCACGCACCCTCCCTCTTTGCACTTGCCATTCCCTCTGCCGGGGATGCCCCCTCTCCACGCCCCCAACCCCCCAGCCCCAGGACTCAATTTTTTTGCTGCCTTCAAGATTTTCAGTCAAAAGTCACATTCTCCATGAGGCCTTCCCTAAAATTTCAGCCCTAACCCCTGAAATTTCACGTCTCCCTTCTTCGTTTTTCTCTTTAGCACTTCATGTCTTTGTCTGGTTTCTTGCCTCTCTCCCCAGCTAGAGTAACGCTCCCCGAAGGCAGAGATTTGCTTTTGCTTGTTCACTGCTGCATCTCTAGCACCTAAAACAGTGCCAGGCACAGGGGAGGCTCTCAATCGATGTTTGCATTGTGTCTTCAGGAGGGGGTGTGCCCTCTGAGAAGGGGGCACAGGGTGGCTATGTGATGAGTCTGGGGCTTCTGGCCTCAGGCCCGGGGAGGTGTCTATAGGATCGAGTCTGCAATGGCCTCGACTCTTGCTGGATTGTGGATGCATTTCATCTCCACCTCAAACTCTGGATGGTGCCTTGCTTAGCTTAGCACCCTGAGGAGGTTATCCCCTGGCTTCTTCCGTATCCCTTCCTCTGCTTACTTAAATCTCCCTCTGCTGCTGAGTCCTGGTGACACTCTCACTTCCTCCATTTAACTCCTTGTGCACATGACTACCTGCCCCACTAACTCAGTCTTTGTTTATTTAACTTCTGGTTGACACAACTGCTTCCTCTGTTTACTTAATTCCTGTAAGTCTGTAAAGTTAAGGGAAGTTTTTATTTTCAGTGTGGTGAGGCATGTGGCCTGCTGGCAGGGCATTTCCTTTCCTCCTTTCTGGCTTCCCCCTTACACACATATCATGACCTCAACACGAGTGGTCCAGAGAGGGCAAGCGAGGTCCCTGAGGCCACAGACATGGCAGGGTGTGGCTCAGGCACACATGAGGCCTGTGGGGCTGAGCGTGGGCCATGGGGCTCCTGAGATGCTGGCCCTGTGGCGGCCACCCTAAATTGCCGTCTGGTGTCTCACTGCAGTCCTTGGATAGCTGGGGCACCTCTGAGGATGCTGATGCCCCTTCTAAGCGACACTCGACCTCTGACCTCTCAGACACGACCTTCAGCGATGTCAGGCGAGAAGGCTGGTTGTATTATAAGCAGATCCTCACCAAGAAGGGGAAGGTAAGATCGCTGGAGGAATGAGGTGGGGGTGGATGGAAGCTGGTTCCTGGCAGAACTCTCCAGCTTCTCCCACACCTACCCCCCAGCCTCTGGAGCCAAAGGGGGACCAGCTTAGGCTGTGGCATGAAGTGTAGAAGTTAGATGCTAGGAAGAACTTCCCAGGGGACTTAAAGAACTCACGAGAAGGAGGTTAACAAGAGAGGTCTTTGGTGTGGGATGGATCTGATCAAGTCAAGCTTGGGATTCTGACAAAATGTTCCCACAATGATCCTTGGTTGGCACATCACCCCCAAAATGGCTACTGGGCTCATGAAAAATGAGTGAGCAAGCCAGGGCAAGTCTCTTAGGGGAACTGAGACCCTAGAAGAAAGCAGAGGTCAGCCCTTTCATGGCCTTGCTGAGCAAACAAAGATTTTTAGCCTCTATCCTAAGGGCAATTGGAAGCCTCTGGGGGTTCCTAAGGAGGGAGTTTCGGCCTTAAAAGAACTGTTTGGCATCCTGGGCCCAAACCCAAGGCAAGAAGACCAATTAGGAGCCATCACAGATATCCAGGTGAGAGGAAGGGGGCTTGTACCCAGGGCAGGGACACGTGGAGTGGGCAGACAAGCCGGATCCCAGAGAGGAACAGGGCTTCTGGATCCGTTGGGCATGATCTCGGGTCCCTGAGGGGTGCTACAGACTGGGGAAGCACGGAGGGAGGGGGAGAGATGGGCAGCCCTTCTGCAGCCCCATGCTGTCCCTCCAAGCAGCCCAGACGAAGCTGAGCAGAGCGGTCAGGGTAAGCGTGGCTTTGAATCTTGAGTGCACCACGCATTGCTGGGAGAGCTTGGGTGACTCTCCTACCTCTGACTCAATTTTTTTGTCTGTAAAATGGAGCTAATAATAATCCTGAGCTCATAAGCTTGGGTGCCAAGAAT
This sequence comes from Cabassous unicinctus, assembly GCA_029593785.1. NCBI lineage: Eukaryota > Metazoa > Chordata > Mammalia > Cingulata > Chlamyphoridae > Cabassous > Cabassous unicinctus. Next base: position 10,378 of record JAQZBX010013462.1, on the reverse strand, counting down.
TCAATGAGGCAATCTAAGTAAAGGGCATACCGCGCTTGGGAACTGCTCTTCTGCTGCCTGTTCTCACCTGAGTTTCCCACACTGCCCTCTGGGGCTCTTGTGGTACCAGGAAACAACATAAGCTTTGAAGTCAGACAGACTTTGAGTTCCTGCCCAACATTTATCAAGCAGGCAGCTTTGGGCAACCCCCTTAACTTCTCTGCACCTCACTTTTCTGATCTGTAAAATGGGGACAATGTTACTTTGCTCCAAGACTGCTGTGAGGATTAAGTGAGACGCTGGTTGAGGCAGGGCTGGCAGGGCTGGCACTCACCCGTGCACTGCTCTGCCCCCCTGCTCCTCTCGGTCTTCTCTGCTGATGTTCTGGGATTTAGGGGTGTGGGAGCCAGGCCAGCCCTGCCCTCCTGGACGAGCAGAGAAAGCCCAGTGCAGGCACTGTTACGATGGGGAGTTCAGGGCCAGAGTGTAATAGGCCCCCCTCACGTCAGCGGCAAAAGGCGAGGCAGGGAGCCACTGTCTGTGGACCTCGTCCCCCGGGGAATCCCTTTAAGGGGGTTCGATGGAGGTGGGGAGGCGTGTGACCAGGAGACAAGTGTTGTGTCTGTGATAGTAGAACACAAGGCCCTTGCTGCCGTCCAGGTGAGGGGGCCTGGGGTGGGGTGGCCAGGGTCGTGGTGGTGGAGCTGAGGGATGTGGCAGAGGATGGTCCAGGCTTGCTGGTGGCTGGGAGGTGAGAGAGTGCTGGGTGCCCGTGATGGTCCCGGCTTGGGCTGTGGGAAGGATGGTAGGTGGTGGGACCATCCCCTGAGACTCTGGGCAGGTGTGGGGAGAGGAAGCCCTGGGGTTCAGTTGGACTGTGTCAATTCTGAGGGCTCTGGGATGTACCCCGGTGCGTGTCCTGGGGACAGAGGCTCCAGGGGTGTGGCACTCAGGAGGGGATTTGCCCACCAGTGTGGACATGAGGTGGGGGTGGGGGTGCTAGCAGGGGAGACCAAAACAGAGAGCTGGTGAGATGGCAGTCGACCAGGAGGGGGTGAGGCAGGGGGGGGATGCCAGGGTCAGTCGTGCTGGCCGTGGTGAGCATCAGGAAGGGGAGCCAAGAACGGACAAATACTTTCCATTCAATTTTGAGCCCCTCCGAGAGCCCTCGTGAGAGCTGCTGGCTCCTCCTGCCTCAGTGTTTCCCTTCCTGCTCACTGGTGGGTTCTGGAGGACGGGACTTCCCTCCTCTCATGGCCAAAACCTGATTTGAGAGTGGGTTTCAGAGGCCATGAAGTGTCAGGCAGAGAATGGGGTGGGAGCTGAGCCAACCCTGCAGCCACAGGCCCAGCGTTGGAGCTGGAGGCCACCTGCAGACCAGCTAGTTCAGCCCTCATGTCACAGACGGGGACACTGATGCCAGGGGCAGGGGCTTGACTTGTCCAGGGTCACCCAGCTGGTTCAATCTCCTGTCACTGCCTCGCTCTGCCACTTAACTCTCCCTGGAGGAGCCCTGCCTTCTCCCTTCCCTACCCATCCCTGTCCTGGTCCAGCAGGTCTGTGATGGTGGCTGAGGCTCTTGGCATGGGACCAGCTCAGTGGGAGGCCAGACATGGGCTGTGTCCACACTACTGGCCAGAGTGTCCTCATTTGGTTTGCTCGGAGGGCAGAGGGTTGTGCTGGGTGTTGAGTGCTGGTGGACAACCAGCCAAAGGAAAGGAGCCCCCAGGCTCCCGGGATGGAGCCCACCCTCAGGGAGCCCCTGATCTGATGGGGGAGAAGGGGCCCCGCCCTCTGGGAGCCTCCCATCTGCTGGGGAAGAGTGATCCCCTCCTTCAGGGAGCCCCAAGGATCATGAATTCGTTTATTCAATAAACATTGAAGTGCACTTTCCTGTTGCAGGCTCTGGGAGAGAGCAGACTGGCTCCCTGCCCCCCAGGACCATACCGCTCACCAGGAGAGATGAACACACAGGGCACCTGGGAGGGCAAACAGGGTGATGTGATCAGTTTTAAGTGGGGAGACGGGCAACTGCCTTTAGAAAGAAAGGCCAGGAGAGGCCTCGCAGAGGAGGTGATGTGGCTGATATTTGAATTTAGCCCCAAAGAGTGAGAAGGAAGCAGCAGCACACAGATGAGAAAGGAGAGGCTCTGGAGAAGGACGAGCCAGTGCGAAGAAAGGAAAGCCTGGGCGTGTTCAAGGAAGTGGAAAAGGTCCCTGTGGCTCGATGTAGTGAGAAAGGAGGGGGGAGAAGAGGAGTTTGGAAAGAGGCAAGGGCCAGATAGCAAAAAGCCTTGGATTTGATTCTGAGGGAGTGGGAACCAGGAGAGGATGCCAAGCAGGGAAAGACACGTCTTGTTTAAAATGACCGTGGCCACTGCCACGTGCAGATTGGATGCAGGAGGTGAGAGTGGAAACTGGGAAGCTTTTTGCAGTTGTCCAGGCAAGAGGTGTTGGTGGCATGGACAAGAGTGCTGGCGGTAAAGATAGTGGCGGGTGCTATTTTGGAGGCAGGACAGTGACGACTTCCTGGTGGGTGGGAAGAGAAAGGGTGCATGGCAGTAGCTGAGCTGGAGAAGATGGGAGGGGAGGGTGGAAGAGAGATTTGATGGAGAAAGTCCAGTGCCCCGTAGTGGGCAGGCGGCGTCTGAGGTGCCTGTGGACATCCAGGCGGAGAAGTGTGCTGGCGACAGCTTCAGGTCCGTGGCTCAGGGGAGCCGCTGCAGAGGGCTGTGCACGTGGGAATCATCAGGAGCACATGGCCCGGATTTAAAGCCACGGGTGTAGATGACCCCAGTGAGGGAGGAGAGCAGGGAGACGGGGCCCAGGACGAAGTTCCGGGGCTCACCCTCCTTTAGGGCAGGGTTTTGTAACCTCGGCACTCTTGACACTGAGGCGGGAAGGTCTCTGTTGTGGGGGCAGCCTGCGCGGTGGGGGGAGTTTGGCGGCATCCCTGGCCTCTACCCACCTGTGACCTGCACACTCCACACTGCACCCCTCCAATTGTGACAACCGAAAATGGCTCCAAACATTGCGAAATGTCCCCTGGGGCGGTTTGCCCCTGGATGAGAACCTCTGGTCTAGAGGATGTGGGGAGAGGGGAGTCAGTGGAATGAGCAGGAAGATCAGGGGCTGTAGGGTCCAGCATGCCAAGAGGGCCTGGGAGGGAGGTGGCCGCGGTCTCCAGGGAAGAGGACGAGGGTGGACAGCTCTTGACCAGTTTTGCTGTGAGGGGGGAGGTGGACTAGAAGCGGTTTTAGTAGAATTTTATTGAGGGTGGCCTGTGCTGGGTAGAGAGGGCCTGGCGGTCCCCTGGGGCCTCCCAACACCGGGTGAGGCTTGCTGGTGGTACTGAAAGAGGGAGAGGAGGGTGGGGCTCCTCTGGGGGCAGTGAGGACGATGGGTAGGGGTGTCCGGGCAGGCAAGGGCAGGGGTGGAGCAGAGGGGATCCTGGGGGCAGGGGGCTGGGGGTTCCACTGCTGCCCGCTGTCTGCCGCTTCCAGGGCCCCCTCCAGCTCAGGAGCGGGGCCGGGCAGGCCTGGCCTTTCACAACCCTCCCCCCATCTCTCCGTCTCTCCCCCCACCCCCCGTGTCTCCCTGCAGAAAGCGGGCAGCGGCCTGCGCCAGTGGAAGCGGGTGTACGCCGCGCTGCGGGCGCGCTCGCTCTCGCTGAGCAAGGAGCGGCGGGAGCCCGGGCCGGCGGCGGCGGGGGCGGCGGCGGCCGTCGCAGGTGAGGACGAGGCGGCGCCCGTCTGCATCGGCTCCTGCCTGGTGGACATCTCCTACAGCGAGACCAAGAGGAGGCACGTGTTCCGGCTGACCACCGCTGACTTCTGTGAATATCTCTTTCAGGCTGAGGACCGGGATGACATGCTGGGCTGGATCAGAGCGATCCGGGAGAACAGCAGGGCCGAGGGCGAGGTGAGGCGGGTGGGCCTAGCCCCTGCGGGCCAGGGAGGCCATGGGCAGGGGCTCCGCGGGTCCCCCGGCCGCCTCTCCCCGCTGTGGGGCCTCACCTACCCTCTGAGCCTCATTTTCCTCTTCTGTAAAATGGGGTAACAGGAGAACTTCTCTAAATAAAATGCACAGACGGTGCCTCAGAGTACCTGGCAGCCTTGACGTTCAGTCAGTGGCAGTGGCAATAATAACTGTAATAATGAGAATGAGAATAATAATTACTGCTTTTACTGCCTGGAGCAGGCTCTGGCACGGCAGGTCAGCTCCAGGCCAACCTCAGCTCCCGCCTCCCAGAGGGGTTTATTAGAGAATGAGGTGCTCCTGCCCCTAAACTGTCTGGCACCCTGTCGGCAGGGGGGTGAGCAGGTTGACCTTGGGAGGAGGCCAGGAGGCTTGGCTTCTGGCAGCACGCGGACAGGGCTTGACCCAAGGGCTTTGGCAAGGACTTCGGGAGAATTAAAAAATGGCACCCCCTCCCCTGGGCGCAGGCCTGGCATGTGGGTCCCGGCTGTGCTTCCGCCCCCCGCCTTGCCCCCTTGGCCAGGTGCCTTCACAAACCAGCACAGCATTATGTGGGGGTCCAGGACTTGGAGGCCAGTCTCATGGAGGTGGGCCGGGGGCCCAGTGTTGGCAGGCACTTGCTCCAGCCATGGGGAGAGGAGGTGCTGGTGCCCAGTCCCCCGGGGCCACAGACCCTCTTGCCGAGGACACACCGTCTCACTGTACAGGGCTCTGCCCTCCCCAGACCTCATCTTTCCCCATGGCAGGGAGGAAAGTACCTGGAGCCCCTGCTCTGGAGGCCTGGCTGGGCTGTCCCAGGTCACCTTGATTATCACAATAGCTGCCCCTCTGGGCATCTCCTCTGTGCCTGCCAGGACCAAGATGAGCGCTATGTGCATAATTCTACACTCCAACCCTGAGGTCACCATATTATCTTCCCATGTTACTGCTGAGGAGTCAGGCTCAGAGAGGCTAAGCAGATTACCCAAGGCCACACAGCTGGAGAGGGGTGGCCGGGACACAAGCCTGGTATCTCTGGCTTCAGGACCTGTGCTCTCCAGCTGACAGATGGAGACCGGGCCAGGGGCCAGGGAGGGCCAGGGCAGCTGGACACGAGCACTGACGTCTGCTCTCTCCTCTTCCTCTCCCTCCAGGACCCCGGCTGTGCCAACCAAGCTCTGATCAGCAAGAAGCTTAATGATTACCGCAAAGTGAGGTGAGGCCCTGCCCTGGCCAGCGCCATGCTGGGGGTGGCCTATTGGTGGGGTCCCTCAAAGAGCAGTCCCCGCCCTAGGGTGGGATTCCAGGCAGAGGACGTCCTCCTGGCCCCTCTCCAGGCTTGAGGGCAGTCCCCAGGGGTAGGGAGGATGGCTCCAGCCCCCAGACAGGCAGGGCGAGGTGGCATGCTGGGCAAATTGAGATGAAGACCCCTTCTCTCCCCGTGTTTCCTACACAGCCATAGCTCTGGGCCCAAAGCTGATTCCTCCCCCAGAGGCTCTCGTGGCCTGGGGGGGCTCAAGTCTGAGTTCCTCAAGCAAAGTACTGTCCGTGGCCTCAGGACTCAGGACCCACCTGCAGGGAGCAAGGGTAGGAAGGTTGCTGCTGAGGGGTGGGGGGGTGGGGGTGGGTCTGCTGGGGAGGGCAGGGTTTGTGTGTGCGTGTGTAGGGCAGTGTCTGCCTGTGCAAGCCTGAGGGTGTGGGCCTCCTGGTGTGTGCGTGCCTGTGTGGGTCTGGGGGCTCTCAGAATCTCAGGCCTGGGGCCTGCGTCCCCTCCACGACACCCCTTCTGGGTGGTTCTCCCCTCTCTGCTGGTGAACTGTCAATGCTGGAAGCTCATGCTCTCTGGAGGCAGCCTCCTTCACCTTCCCACATTTTTGCCTGTTAAAAGCTCTTCCTTTGGTAATACCCGAACCTGTGATTTCTGCCTCCTTGCCCTAGTTTTAGCCCTTGAGCCCACCCAGAAGTCCTTACATTGTTCTGAGGACTTTCCAGGTTAAACACCCCATCCCTTCGCCCTTCTCTCTCGAGATATCGTTTCCCATCAGCCTGCAGCATCTTGGTTGTTTCTCTGACGGAGCCTCTGTCTGTCCAAACCCATGTGGATGTGGCGTGTGAGGGTATATGACCACGTGTGGCTGCTGCCCCTCCGTGGGCCCCTCCAGCTCATCCTGGCTCTCTCTGCCCCCTTCCACTCCAGAAGACAGTGCCACCGCCCCCAGAGCCCCCTGGGGCATCAACATCATCAAGAAGAACAAGAAAGTGGCTCCGAGGGCGTTTGGGGTGCGGCTGGAAGAGTGCCAGCCAGCCACGGAGAACCAGGTAGCTCCCCACCAACCTCCAGAGCCAGCAGGGAAGGGAGGGGGGAGACTGAGGCACGGAGGGTCAGAGCTGCAAGGGACTTTAGAATCAGCTCTTCACCTCACTTTACAGCCACAGCTGGGGAGTGCCCAGAGAAGGCAAGGGGCCACCGAGGGTCGCTCAGGGAGGGTGCAGGCGAGCTGAGGCTCCGGCCGAGCTCCTTCTCTGACCATGACGAGGCTCGAGGGCCTCTGGTCCCCCCCACGGGGCTCCCAGCAGCAGCTCTGCTTGCACGGCCCCATCTCGGCCTCCCCACCTCCTCTGGCCCTGCTCCCCACACTGGCGAGTGCTGCCCTTACCCTCCCTCACACCCCACCCTGCCTGTGTCCCCAGCGTGTCCCCCTGATAGTGGCTGCGTGCTGCCGCATCGTGGAGGCACGGGGGCTGGAGTCCACCGGCATTTACCGGGTGCCTGGCAACAACGCCGTGGTGGCCAGTCTGCAGGAGCAGCTCAACCGTGGGCCCGGGGACATCAACCTGCAGGACGAGGTGGGCGCCGGCTCCAGGGGTCTGCGGAAGGAGGGCCGGGGGAGCCTGGGAGAGGCACTCTGCTCAGGAGGCTTGCGTGGTCTATCACATGGTGTTCGTTGCACCTGCGATGGTCTAGGGCACCAGGATGGGACGGGGTGGGCGTCACCCCAAAGCTGAAGCCCAGTAGTGAAATGCAGGCATGGTCTGGGGAGCTCCAGGTGGAGGCTGGGGCCGGGCTGGGCCGGCTTTGCCGAGGAGGCAGCCTTCTGGCTGTGCCTGCCGGAACGGTAGAGGTCCCGGAGGCCTGTCAAAGCCAGGTAGGGGCATTCCACACAGAGGGGATGGCATGGGCAACTGTGTAGACTCTGGGAGTTTGCCAGGGCTCGACGTATTTTTCTGTAAAGGGTCAGATAATAAATATTTTAGGTTTTGAGGACCGTATGGTCTCTGTTGCATATTCTTTTTTTAAAACAGTCCTTTAAAAATACAAAAGACATTCTGTGCTTGGGGGTGTACAAAAGCAGGCTGCTGGCTGAAATTGGCCTGCGGGCCATGGATTTTGGAGCCCAGGCTTAGAGGAAGGAGAGTACTGGTGTTTTCTGAGGTGCCTGGCCGTTTGGGTGGCTGCAGCATGGGAAGATGAGGCCCATCGGATGAGATAAGACTGGCTTGTGCAGGGATCTGATGACTACACTTTAAGAGTTTGCAGTGGGGCTGGTGGCTCTCAAACTGTGTTCTCCAGAGTCCTGAGGTTCTCCAAGATCCAGAGGGAGGCCATCCTTGCTTGAACGAGAGCAGCCCTGCTTTGTTCTGCCAGTGATGTCGGCTTTTCGTGAATGATTCCACAAATCTGGGCAGTGGCGGCCCATGAGTCACAGACCGTGAGGTCTATGTGATGCATGACAGCCTTCCTGCTCTTGGGAAGGTGGGGAGACTAGACAGATCCGCGTGAAATCGTGGACAGGAGAAGGGGACAAAAGTCTCTCATCAAGGACTGAGTTGTGCGGTGGGTGGGATGCTGAGGGCTGGAGCAGGCAGTAGGCTGGCGTGCTGGAGTCTTTGAAGGATGAAGAGGAGAGGGGTGGCCGAGCTGGACGGCAGTCCAGGGGGTGGGGTGGGGGGTGGAGAAAGGTTTGAGGGTCAGGACAGAGAGTGGGCATGCCTCCTGGGTTTGGAGGTGGGGAGGGTGAGACCCAGGGGCTTTAGGTGGCTTCACTGAAGCCTTTGACCTTGATCCAGTGGGCAATAGGGAGCCTTCGATGGTTCTTAAGCTGGGGAGGCATACATGAGAGTAGAGTGTGAGCAAGGTTAATGTTTCAGCTTGTGCCTAGTGCATGTGAGTGGGGAAGGTCCAGAGCAGGGAGTCTTGGTGAAAAACTACTGAAATGTTGGAAACAGAAGGGGTCAGGAGGACTTGCTGATGCCAGAGGTTTGGGGAGGATGAGAGCAGACCCTAGATGTTGGCTGCATGAGAGGGAGGAAGGAGAGACAGGAAAGAACCCAAGGTTTGAGCTGGGGGCTGGTTGCGTCTGTAGAACTGGGAGTAGCGCAGTTTTGGGATAGGTTTGACGGTGGCCACATTCCCACATGGGAGGTGAGATGATTGAGTGAGCTGCCATCTGAGGCCCACTTGAGGCATCTGAGCACCAGGCTCTGAGTGGACAGAGGAGAGGGGAGCTCAGGAAAGGCCCCAGTGAGGTCCAGAAAGAGGGGGCAAGGCCTTAGGTTTGGCAGCGGGAAGAGGGAACAGCCAGGAGCTGCGCAGTGCCGAGGGTGGCTCTGCAGGAAGCACATGAGCTCAGCCTTAGCAGGGGGAGAAGACGGACCAGAGCTGGGTGGGGCAGCTGCCCTAGGCTGGGGCCCAGGGCGCTCAGGTGCATTGGGCGTGTTTTGTCTGAGACACCAATCGCATTGTGTTGAGCCTGTGGAGAGGGTATTGTTTGTGGAATTGTCGGCATTAAGCTGTGGATCCTTTGTGTAGTGAGTGTGCATATCGTCAAGTTGTGTCTCTCTGTTGAGGGTCAGTGTTGCTTTCAGAACATGAGATTGTGAGCCTGTTTCCATCAAGGAAAAGTCCCTGATTTTTCTGCAGCACAGGGCGATGGTGCCCCCTTCTGGTGGCCAGAGGGACAACAGCCTGGCAGTTCTCCATTCATTCTTGTATTCAACCGCCTTTATCTAGACGGGATTCTCAGCCTCGGCGCATCTGACACTTGGGCCAGATGATTCTTTGTTGTGGAGGTGGGGGTGTCTGTGCCCTGGTGGAAGTTTAGAAGCATTTCTGGCCTCTACCCACTAAGTGCCAGTGGTATCCCCAGTGGTGACAACCAAAAATGTCTCCAGACATAGCCGAGAGCCCTCTGGGGGCAAAACCGTCTAAATGAGAACAGCTCATTTAGACCACGTGAGTGCTGGGCTAACTGTGCTAGCTAAGTGATGGGAACGCAGCGGCGAATAAGACAGACCTGATCCCTGATCCCCCGGAGCTCACCGTCCTGCGGAGGTGGGCATGAATGAGGGGACACATGCATACTGATAAGTTGCCACACGTGCCATGGAAGAAACAAAGGCAGGACTGTGATCCAGAGCGATGGGCAGTGGTGATGGTGACTGCGTTGCTGTGGCAGTCAGGGAAGGCCTCTCTGAAGAGGTGGCATTCAGGCAGAATGAGGCCCAGCCATGGAAGGGCAAGGGGAGGAGAGTTCTAGTTGAGCAAACAGCAAGTGCAAATGGCCTGAGACAGGAAGGAGCCAGGCACAAATGACTGCTATCATGGAAACTGAGAGTTTGGAGAGTGAGGGGAGGGGGTCTGAGGGTGACTCTTCACTCCCTGAGCAGCACCGGGGAAGCAGGAGCTGAGTCTGGCAGTAGTATGTACAATGGAGAGATGAAGAGTGAATGGGCTGGCTCATGTGGGGGCAGCTCTTACTTCTGTCTGCCACATTCCTGGCCTAAAGAAAGCTCCTGGTACTTTCTATAGGTGGGCAGATATTGGAGCCCACTGGGCTGACTGGAGCGGGGAGGGCTGGCGCCAGGTGATGGAGGGGCCAGGCCTCAGCTGCGGACTCTGTTCTGCCACCAAAGCAGACGAGTGAGGCCCAGAGCTCCCTGGACCAGGCGGAGCAGGGTGGGCCTGGGGGGCTGGACTAGTCCCAGATGAGGGGGCGTGGGGGCATGGGTGCGTGGGCACCTGGGCTGAGCCTGGCTGCAGTCTGATGCCTTTGCCCCCTCCCCAGCGCTGGCAAGACCTCAATGTTATCAGCAGCCTGCTCAAGTCCTTCTTCCGAAAGCTGCCAGAGCCTCTGTTCACTGATGGTGAGTAGGAGGTGGAAGTGGGGGAAGGGAAGGACAGTGCCTGTCTGCACCCCAGCCCCTCTTGTTATTTGGTTTGTTGGTTTTACTTTTTCTAAAATTGATGTTTCTATGAAGATAATTGTAGATTCACATGCAGTTAAAAGAAATAATACAGGGAAGCGGGTGTGGCTCAATCGACAGAGCCCCTGTTTACCATGTGTGAGGCCCCGGGTTCGCTTCCCGGGGCCTCCTTGTGAGGGCAGGCCAGCCCGCGCGGCGCGAGGGGCTGATGCAGCAGGACCTCACAGCAAGGGGGAGA
>JAQZBX010013461.1:0-39828 GCA_029593785.1 Cabassous unicinctus | reverse complement strand
TACAAGGTCCTGGGTTCATTCACTCAAACCTCCTAAAAATAAATGCTAAGATGACACTGGGATGAACCCGAAGACAGAAGTCAAAGGAACGCTGAAGAGAAAGAAAACACCTCCATGTTATGGGATGCCATTATGCAAGTCAATAAACCCTTGGATCACTGGCCCCCAGCAATATGATTTTGGACTTCTTCTAACCTCAAAATTGTGAGCCAAAACTTTTCTGATTGTAAGCTAGACCATTGTGAGTTATTTGTAACAGCAGCTTGGCAAATAGTATTAGTTGGACTTTAAAAGAAATTCCTTTAATAGGAAAGTGCCCTATTTATAAATTCAGTGAATTCTCAATAACTGAAATAAGCTCTGTATCCAGAAGCCAGAAAATGCAGATCATGGCTAGGTTACAAGAGGATTCTTTGTTTCTAGTTGCTGTCCCAACCCTAGGGTGACCACTTTGAAGAATTCATGCAGCAGAAGTTATTTATGCCCTATTTGACCTTTATAAAACTGCACCATATAATTTATCTTTTTATGTGTCTGACTTTTTGTCAACATTCTGCTTGCAAGTCTCATTTTTTTCTGTATTTTTTAATTAAGATTATACATATTCTCCTAGTAACTCATATAACAGAAATCAGATTACATTTCTCTGGCCAAAATATTGCACATGATATGGTAGAAATAAAAGTGGCCTTCTAAGGATGTCTATGTACTAATTCTAGGAACCATAATATGTTATGTTACATGTTGGAGAGGAACTAAGTTAGCAGATAATATTAATGTTGCTAATCAACTGACTTTTGTTTAGGGAGATTATCTTGGATTATTAGGCTGGCACCAAAGTGTGAATGAGAAAGGCAGAAAAGTGACTTTCAAAATGTGAGAAAAACTCAAAGGACATTTTTTTTCTGGCTTGATGATGGCAGGGCCTATGATCTAAGGAAAGTGTGAAGCAGCTACAAGTTTGAGAAGCAAGAAAAGGGGATTCTTCTTAGAGACTCCAACAAAGAAGAGAGCCCTGCTGTTTTTATTGTTTTAAGGCACATGGATTGTGGTAACTTGTTAAAGCAGAATTACTAAACTAATACACATGGGAAGCCCTGGATTCCTGGGATGGCTGTGAGATTGTGCTTTAGAGCTAAGTATCTTGTCACCACACTCAACAAAAAATTCAGTGATCTCTTAAGGAAAAAGGCCAGCATAGGTATGGGAAAGGCAAATATTTTGTACCTAGAATAATTTGGCAAGATAGTTTTCAAAATGTGGAGTAAAGAGGAGGAGATTTGGTATTGTTCTAATTGAACTATGTAAAAAGCTGAGTTTATCAAAATTTGGAAAATTGGCTTACATCTAAATAGATGTATCAATTCAGAATAATTAAAATTGTATCCACTATAATAAGGAGTGATTACAGTATAAAAGTGATCTCAAAACAAATGTGTTAAGGAGGATTTGAAATAAATGATGTTTGTACTATCGGTCATTTGTTTAGCAGCAAAGTAAAGTTAAATTACTATCTTAACACTAATTACTATAGTAAATTGACATTGGAGGAGAGTTAAAAAATAGAATAAGGTTACAAGAAGAAAATACAGAATAACTATATGAGAATAAATTAAGATGAAAGAAATACAAAGAAATATAAGAAAACATAATTGACAGACACAAGCCCATTTAAAACTAGATGTCAAAAAATAATGAAAATATTTTTTTTTTTTTGCATTTTGCCTTTCCTCACAGTAATATCTGTTGTACTCTATGTACAGTGACATTTTCTTCCATTTATTCCCCAGTGTCTCACTGTTTTCAAAAAAGTTTTAGATCACAGAAAAGACACATACAGAATACAGGTAAGTCCCATATACGTAATATCCTTCCCTTTTTCCCCCTTCCAATATTAATGCCTTTTTATACATGGATGGTACATTTGTTACAACTGATGTACAAATATTTAATATAGCTAGTAACCATGGTCAATTGGCATTATGGTTTACATTTTAGATGGTACACTTTTATAAATTTTGATGATATTTATCATGGCCTATGTCCATCATTGCAAGATTATGTAGAACACTTCCATTGCTCACAAAATACCCCCTGTTCCATGTATTCTGTTCCTCCCTTCCCCTCCCCTCAGGACACACAGTGACCTCCTAGCTTCAATGCTTGGATGACAAGATTCATAGTTACATGCAACAACACTGAAGTCTTGACACACTGGTTTGTCCTCCCCTATTAGGAACCATCCATGCTTTCTAGAGACTCCCACCCCTCTGAGAACATATTGGTCCTCCCCAGGTTGGGAGTCCAAATCCTTCCTGCTAATTTTGTGGGTCTCCCCCCACTGGTACAACTCATTATGACAAAATGATCACTGGCAGTCTCCATAGGAGCCTGCCCCAGGTGTGCCCTGTCCTGAATTTCCCCCCATCCAACACCCTAAACCAGTAACCCTTCCTTTTCATATTGTCATAAGAGCATTCTCAACCTTTTAATTTCAACCACATACCTGTCAATCCCCTCTGTTCACCTGGTCCCTCCCCCAACCCTCACTCCTGCTCCATGGACCTTCCAACCTACCCTACCCACTTATCCAAAATGGGCCTAATATCCAGCATATATAAAGAAACCCTACATTCAAAAATAGAATGACAAACAACACATTTTTAAAATGGATAAGAGATTTAAATAAACTCTTTTCCAAAGAAGAAATACAAATGGCTAAATAACACATGAAAAGGTGCTCAACATCACTAGCTATTAGGGAATTAGAAATCAAAACTATGTTAAGATATATTACACCTATTAGACTGGTGGATATTAAAAAACAGAACTACAAGTGTTGGAGAGGATATGGAGGTAAGGGAACCCTCATTCACTGTTGGTGGGAATGTAGAATGGTGTAACCATTGTAGAGGATAGTTTGGCAGTTCCTCAAGAAGATAACTATACACTTGCCACATGATCCAGGAATCCTACTGGTGAGTATATACCCAAAAGAATTGAAAAAAGGGACATGAACAGATTATATACACACCAGTGTTCATAGTGGCATAATTCACTCTTGCCAAAAGTTGGAAGCAACCCAAGTGCACATTAATAGATGAACAGACAAGAAAAATGTGGTACTTACACAAAATAGAATACTACTCAGTTGTAAGAAGGAAAGAAGTATTGAAACATGTGACAACATGGATGAATCTTGAAGACCTTATGTTGAGTGAAGTAAGCCTGTAACTAAAGGGCAAATATTGAATGACCTCACTGATATGACCTAAGCATATTGAGCAGACACAGAGAGAGAGAATCTGGAAGATAGTTCATCAGGAGACAGAAAAGTAGTAGAATGTGGGGAGCCAATGCTCAGTATGGACAAAAGTCATAATAACATAGAAAGCAGTGGTTTGACAGTGGGTGGCTGTGATGTTAGTGCAGGTATGTAAGCGAGGTTGATGGAGCTGGATTGTGAGGGTGAGGAGGGTGGGGGTTTGGCTTGGACTGTCCATGGAAGAGGTGGAGGGCTGGAGAAAGGAACAGGTGACCTCTGGGGATTTGTTGGTCAATGGTTGAAACTACAATTGTGAGAATGTTCTTTTGGCCAATATGGCAAGGAAGGATTACTAGTGCAGGGCAACAGTGTGGGGTATATTTGAGATAAGGTGCACCTAAGGCATACTTCTATGGAATATGAATGTGTTCATCTTTTCATAGGGTGTCATCTCAGTGGGTGGAGACCCACGCAATAAAGAAAATATTAAACTCCTATCCTGTGGAGTCCTGCTACATTCTCAAATAGAGGGACAAGAATTTCTCAAGGAAATAAGAAGCACATAATAAAAGAAAGCAGATCAGTATGTCATGCCCTCAATATTAATACATGTAATTATGAAACTTATTCTTCCAAAACTGAAAATTAGTGGTTGCCATAGGTTCTGAGGGATGGTGGCAGGAAAAATGAGTGTAATATAGGGCATTTTGTGGGCATTGGAATTGTTCTTCATGATCTTATATTGATGGATACAGACCATTAAACATTTTGTCAGAACTTGTAAGTGTACTGTGAAAAATGTAAACCATAAAGGAAACCATTGACCATGGTTAGTTGCAACGCTTTGATATTCGTTCATCAATTGTAACAAAAGTGCCATACTCATATAGGAAGTTTTTGATATGTAAGGATGTGGAGAAGGTAGAGTGTGGGGTGTTTGGGAATCCCCTATATTTTCTATGTGACTTTTCTGTAACCTAAAACTTTTGGGAAAATAAAGTGAAAAAATAAGACACTGGGGGACACACAGAAGAAATTGTCAATATACATAAAACATAACAGATCTTAGTTAATGAAAGGCACAAGGAAAAAAGTAATTAATTTTTTTATTTTTATTATTTTCGGCTTTGTTTTGGGAGAGGTTTTTGAATGCAGAAGTGGTGCAACTGTAGCAGGGGAGGATTACTGGTGTGGCACGTCATGCTGGGGGGATCTGTGAAGGGTTGTACTTGGGGCTTACTTCAGTGGAATATGAATTATTCATTTGGAACTGGGGTGATGTCTCCATGGGTGGAGACCCACAGAATAACCAAAGGAGTATTGAATTCCCATCCTAGGAAGTCCTGCTACATTTTCAAATATAGTGGCAAGAACCTCTAGAGTACATGGGCAGTGCCTAGTGAAAGAGGACAGACAAAATGCCAGGCCCTTGATATTGATGTGTGTACTTATGAACCTTCTTCTTGTGAATCTGAAACTTAGCTTAGTAATATATATTGCCTCAATTACTTCCTGAAAATCTTATAGTTGCTCAAATGTGACCACTCTCTAAGCCAAAGTCAGCATGTAAACTCATTACTTTCCCCTCGGTGTTGGATATGACTCCCAGAGATGAGGTTCCCTGGCACCAAGGGATAATTACCAAGTGCCATCTAGCAATGCATTTAGAAAAAGACCTAGAAGAAAAGTGGAAAAGATTAAATACAAAAAAAATTTTTTAGCTAAGAGATTTCAAAGTGAGTTGGGAGATCATTCCAGAGGTGACGTGCATACATGTCTCAGGAGGATCATACTGACTGCCACAGTAAACAGTGCCACTGTAAACAATGCCTCAAGCAGGGGTGCTCCTCAGGGCTCTAGAGACATCTAGAAACTATAGGCAGGGCAGATAACTCCAGGAAATGGAATCTTGGAATATACTTTGGAGTATATGATAATCTATCTCCCCAATGTATTAGAATTAGAATCATTTATATATTTCCTACAAATGGTTCTTCTGCCCCTTTTATTTGAACCTATAATTAGAACTATACCCATTAAATGTATGTTCAGAGAATTAAATCTTCTGTCTGTTCATATGCCTGTTGAACCCTGAATCTCAGGAGAGTTTCAACACCTAATCTCTAGTTCATCAGACTAACCCAGAACAATTAACAAAAGGATGATGATATACAATGCTTATCACCCAAAACAAAGAATGTCTACTACTGCAAGAAAGACAACTCCATCCATCTGCCCCATGGTATCTAAGCACCCTCTCAAACAAAAGCAGAGTGGTCATGACCATCCTAAAATCCTCAAGAGTGAGGAATAAGCAAACATAAGGGGGTTTGCAACTATGGACTAAAGTAGACTTATTATTATTCTAGTAATAGAAGAATGTGTAAGAGTGATATAAAGACAGTGGTCACCAGAGGTCTGGGAATGGGAGAGGGAAGAAATGGTGTAGCATTGGGAATTTTTGGAACATTGGAATTGTTTTGCATGATATTGCAATGAAGGATACAAACCATTATGCATTTTGCCAATATCTATAAAATTAAGTGGTTCAAAGGGTAAACCATAATGTAAAATATAGACCTTGCTTAGTAGCAATGCTTCAATATGTGTTCATCAATTGTAACAAGTATACCTCACTAATTAAAGATGTTGTTAATGGGGAAAGTGTGGGAGTGGGAGGGGATGGGACATGTGGGAATCCCCTATATTTTTTATGTAACATTGATATAATCTAAAGCTCCCTTAAAAATAAAGAAAAAATACAATGAAATATCATCTCACTGCATAAAGAATGGCCATTATTTAAAGAATAGAAAACTTTAAATGCTGGAGAGGATGAGGAGGAATAGGGGAATGCTCCTTCACTGTTGTTGATACTGTAAAATGGTACATCCACTGTAGAAGATGATCTGAAAATTCTTCTGGAAAGTAAATCTTTCATATGATCCAGCAATCTCATTGCTAGGAATCTATTCAAAAGAACTGAAAGCAAGGGCATGAACAGATATTTGCACACTGATGTTCATAGTGGCATTATTCACAATTGGTAAAAGGGAAGTAACTTAAGTGTCCGTCAACTGATTAATGGATAAACAAGATGTGGTATATGCATATGATTAAATATTACTCAGGTGTAATAATAAGTCAATTGAGGAAGCACATGAGAACATTGAAGTATCTTGAGGATATTTTATTTAGTGAAATGAGCCAGACACAAAAGGACGAATATTGTCTGGCTGATTGACATGAACTAAATGCAATGAGTAGACTTATGGAGTTGGGAGTAAGTGGTAAGTGGGAAATAGAATGTGTGGTAAGGTGGAGAAGGTGCTGGATGTTTGTATAATATTTAGTAAGGAATGGAAATGGAACTCGTTCGCTTCAAGATTCTACATTTGTGGCTGGAGATAACAGAGGGGAGCAGATGTCCAAACTTCACTTTAAACAGAACACTGATTCTCTGGATACACTGCCTGCACAAAACCTCTCAGTCCCATAATGAATTTCAGAAAAATGGAGATAATCCCTTTTATTAACACATGGGGAAATGAGTTTCTGAGAGAAAGGGCTGTATCAATGTCCACACAAAGTTAGCAATTTGATCTGTTTCCTCTCATGCCTGTACATGGCCTAAACCAAGATTCAAGGTAAAATAGGAGAAAAAGTCCCCTTTTCACCCCAAGGGAATTAAGGAGCTAATTTCTGCTGGAAAAATAATATGAGGAACTTGAGGACATGGGGTAAGATATTCCGTCCATTCATGTTTACACTAAACCATACCCAGGGGTAGGAGAATATTTGTGGCACAAATCACTGATTTTAGAGATGCTCCTACTGAGATTGTGTGGCAATGGAAATATTTCCCACTCTGGCACTTAGACTCCCCATAACTAATGGAAAGAATTTGTCTCCAAATGCTATGAGATTCCCACCAATATGATGTAAAGATGTGTACAAGAACTATCACAGACCATTTTTTATAATGGGTTCAAATTTAAATTCTAAATTCTCATGAAAAGACAAATGAATAGATAATTTGTGGTATGTCATAAAATTGAATACCAGTCAGAAATAAAAAATGAACTACTGAAAAAGCAAAAATTTTATGGTGAGTGAATAAGTCTTACCCAAAGGAGTATATATGATGTGATTCTGCAAATATGAATTTCCAGAGAAGGCATAATTAATCCATTGTTGCAAACTATTAGAAAGAGTCATTGTCTAAAGTTAGATATTTAGTGGGAAGGAACATGAGGGAACTTTGTAGAGTGAATATTAATGGGTTAATATTTGATAACTTGATAGGGGATTGGCTTACATAAATATATGCATCTGTTAAAACTCAGTTAAAAGATGTGAATTCTTTTGCATGTAAATTTTAACTAAAATAATTAGAGTTTAAAAGTCTTACATACAAGTTGAATGCATTTTGAAATGCTAGGGAAAATATTACTGATGTCTCTTTTTTTTCATGAACAAGTATGAGTTTATTTTATAATCATATATATTTATAGTCCCATGTCAAAAATGGAGGCTATTCATTCCACATTCAGACTAACCTAAATGCATGTACATTAAATGTTTAGCAATTATAATAATTTTCAGTTTCTTGGATTTTTCCCCTAAAGTACCAATATTTTCTGATATTGTGTCAATAAAAGCAGTTATTGCTAATGACAATAAATAACAATAACCAAAAAATTAATAACAATAAAAATCTTACAGTTTTAATATTCTTTTTTCCCTACAACCATGATTTCCAGGGTTAAAATATTTCATAACTAATTTTTTATTTTTTAAAAAATTTAGATTACATAAATTCTACATAAAAAATACAGGGGTCTCCCATATACATCACCCTCTCCCCCTTCCCCACTTTTATCCATTAATAACATCTTTCATTACTTGTTGTACATTTGTTATAATTGATGAATACATACTGAAGCATTGCTATTAACCATGGTCTATAGTTATCATTATGGTTTACACTTTGGGTTGCACAATTTTATAGGATTTCACAAAATGTATAATGGCCTGTATCTGTAATTGCAATGTCACGCGGGACAATTCCAATGTCCAAAAAATGCTCAATGTTACACCTATTCTTCCCCCTCCCTGCCCTGGGTGAATCCAATACAGTGGAAAGTGAGTGTTGCAACACTGCTGAGATTCAGGGCTCAACTGGCATATGAACAGACCAAAGATTTAAGTCACTGGGACACATATTTATTGGGTCTAGTGCTAAATATAGATTCAAATAAAAGTTGCAGGAAAGTCATGTATACAGAAATTATGAGTCTAACTCTGTTATATTGGGGAGCATATATTCCAAAGTAAGGTCCTCTGACTGGGTGCTGTATTCCTCTGATTATCTGCCCTGCCTATAATATCTATATGTCTCTAGAGCCCTCAGGAGACACACAGTTTGAGGCAATGTTTACTTTGGCCATCAATGAAACCCTGCTGAGACATGTATAACCTTAATTTCTGGAATGATCTCCTGACCCACTTTGAAATTGCTTAGAAATAAAAACTCAATTGTATTTAATATTTTCCTCTTTTGGTCAAAGTCTTTCTCCAAATGCATTGCTAGTTGGCACTGGTTAATGAAACTTCAGTGCCAGGGAGGCTCATACCCAGGAGTCATGTCCCATGCCAGGGGAAAGTAGTGCATTTATATGCTGAGTTTTGCTTAGAGAGAGGCCACATTTGGGCAACACGGAGGCTTTGATTAGGTATCTCTTATGCAATATATAATATTAGACATAGGAATAGCTCAACTCTATCATAAAAAATAATAGAGGAAAGGCAAAAAGCTATTTGAGGGAGCTGCTGTAGGGATATGCAGACCAGGAGAGTGCTGCATATCATCCAGTAGAGAGAGAGACAGAGAGACAAAGAGGCCAAATGAAAACAGCAAGTTACTAGCCCTGTGGCTGGGAATTGCACATATACCCCACCCTCATGATGAAAAGCTTCTAGCTTTCTTTTAAATGGCTAAAAAATAAATTCATGTATTCCAGTATAAGATAAAATTTAAATTTAAACATAACTTTGATGTTCCCACCCCTATCCCATTAGGTTTCAGCTTGATGTCCCAAGGGTAGAGAAGGTAGATGTGGTGGGGGACCAGGAGACCTCGAGTCTGTGAGTTAAACACAGGTGAGGCTGTGGCCAGAGCAACATCTCCAGCAGGATCAGTGCTCAGAGGCCAGGGAAGGAGATGCCAACAGAAGGAAGAAGCCTAAGTAACCTCCTCTGGCTCCCAGTCTCCTGTGATATCAGGTACTGGTCCCGGGCTTTTAATCACTATCTCTGTGTACAGACCTGGCCAATCCATGACTGAGCTCTCAGTGCATCATAATGGGATATCTCTGATGTCCTTTTGACCCACCTACATAACCACTCTGTGTGACTCACTCCATAGAGTCCCCAAAGGCCCAGAGTCCTTCCCTCATCCACCCCACTTCCTCTTCCCTCTGTCCAGTCAGATGTCCATACTTTATCAGTGAATTTATTGGGGATCAGAGAGAGAGAAACTTTCAGGATCACACCATCAGCCAGAAGCAAAGAAGGCCTGGAACTCAGTGTCCCCAGGTTAGGGTACAAAGAGCAGTTGGGTTTGCAGAGGCCCCATTGGACTGATTAGGCATGGGGAGCTTGTGGGTTCTAATTCATTGCTTTAGAACCCACCCCTCAGAAGCCCTGCCCTGTACAGTCTGTGGGGATTTCTTTTTGTTAGAGAAAACAACCCTCAACAAACCTCTTTTTACATATTATCCATAAGGGTAAAAAATGTTTCTTCCTCTTTGTCATATTTAGTCTCCAAATGCAGTGGAGATTTTCTGTTTTTGACCATTATTTTGACACCAGGTAACATTTTTAAAACTTTTTTTGAATTGAGGTTTATCATTCATACATTAACATCCATAAACATAAGTGTATAATATAAGTTGTGAACATACAAACAAGCATGCACATCATCAAACAGGGCTCATATACATTACTTCACTACCAAAAACATGCAATGTTGTGAAACAATTCTTACAAGCTATGAAAGAGCATCATCAAAACATTACTACTAACTATAGCCAATATCTTACATTTGGTGTATTGTTGTCATCAAGTTGCTTTGGAGCTGAACTCCCTGAGTTTTGTTTCCCCTTGTCACTGGCCATCATTATCTTTGGCTGGTATGTGTCTTAAACTATCTTTGCCCCTTTATCACATACACAAAGTAAAGGAAAATGGAACCTGATTCAGAGTCACCTGTGAGGAACGTGCAGGATAAAAGTCAAGATCACAGAGTAATACCAGTGTTGTTACCACTTTTAGCTGAATTTTTAAAACAACTTTGAGAGCGGGCCTATTGTTTTACAACTCCAAGTTTGTGGTAGTTTGTAACAGCAGCCCTAATGATTTAAACCATCATTGTATCAGTCTGCCAAAGGGGTGCAGATGCAAAGTATAAGGAATCTGTTGGCTTTTATAAAGGGTATTTATTTGGGATAAAAGCTTACAATATCAAGGCCATGGGAAGTCTAACTCAATGCAACATAAGAGGTGCTTTCTCACCAAAGTCAGGTGCCATGTGTTCAAGCAAGATGGTGGGTGATATCTGCATGGTCTTTATTGCTCTCTGGGCTTCCTCATCTTCTTGAGATCTGTGGTTCTAGTCTTTTGAGACTTCATACTTAAGTGATCCTGTAGTTCTCTTTCTCTTAGTGTAGGACTTGTTTCTTTCTGGGCCTTCTATATCAAACTCAGACGTTCTGCTCTCTTCACAGTGTCAGCTATAATACATCAGGTGAAAGGCTCATCTCTCCCTGGGCCTTAGTTGTTTGAGTCTTCTCCTTTCCATCACATGGCAGCATCAAAAATGACAGAGCTCTATCATTCTGTGCATCTTTGTGAGTGTCTGTTTATACTAGACCCAGCAAGGGGGTGAGACTCAAACTGAGTCATGCCTTAATTGATAGTCAAATAAAAAAGGCCTAAAAGCAGCCTTAACAAGTAATCTAATCAAAGGCACCTCAACTGAATTTAATATAATCACACCCAGAAGAATAGATTAGTTTTAAAACATAATATTTCTCCTTTTGGGATTCATAGAACTGCCACAGTCATATATTGCAGAGTGGTCTTGTAGAGCCTGTGGGACCCATACTTAGAGTTTGAAAGGACAAAACATTTCTCTCTAAGGCCTTGGGCTGTGTCTCTCCAGACTTGCATTGGAACTATGAAGTCTAAGGTATCAGCACACTTTAGGATTTTTTAATTTGGCCAACCCCAAGGAAGATAAAAAGGAAAATGACTGCCTCCTTGTCTATGATTCTAAAATAGTTTCCAGTTGTTTTCTGGGTTAGGAGAATTTAAGGACTGTTGAGGTTCTTCAATACCTGCAGTTCTAAACTTACAGCCAAGTAATAGTGTAGTAGAAAAAGATTTGTGAGAAGTCTGAGGCTCCCTCACCTGCTTTAATTTTACAGGAGCTTCTACTTTTAATAATATCTGTTTCTTAATGTAGTGATTAAAGTCCAGTAGTGTATTTTGGGACAAAGGCAAGAGATTTCATTTCCAGTGGTCAATCAGGCTCCTGGTGCAGAAGAAACTATCAGAGCACAGTTAGAGCCTCTTTTGGGAATCTGCATTAAATTGCCTTGACCACCTTCCATCCAAGCTCAGAAACTGCCTGGGAAATATCAAATCCGGTACAGTAACCAAGTGTTGCCAGATCTCTGCAGGTAAATACGCTGCATGTGAAATGACTGCTGGAAGGGATAGGTGGATGCATCTACATCAGAAGCTGGGTTCCTATTCTAGGGCACATGGACACTTCCCTCCCCATGTGCACTCACCTCATATTGAGGGGGAGTGCAGTTCTCATTCTCTTAAGAAAAAGTGGGAGCACAAAAGGGTTTCCACCCTGAATAATCTTATAGAGACTGTATAGATGCTGAAAGCTTTTCAGGCCAGAAATGCTGTTGATATTTCAGGCAAAAGGCCATGGTAACAATTTATTTGGGGTATTTCCCTCCCAATCAAGCCTATGGTGATTCATTGGTATTTAGACTTAAACACACACTCATAAATCATAAAAGCTTAAAATCATCTGTTTTAAAATAACAAAGTATACGGTGCACAAAAAAGAATAAAAGAAAATCAGAGATACATGAAATTATGACCCATCAAAAGGAAAAGGATAAAAATCCAGAAAACACCAATGAAGAAGATAAGAATATGGACAAATCAAATCAAGACTTTTAAAAAATGGTCATGTAGCTTTCTGCATATGAGTCCTTTACATCTTTAGTTAAGTTCATTACTAGATATTTGTTTTAGTTGCTATTGAACATGAAATTTTTAATAATGTACTGCACTAAAGAAAGATGTTACTGGGGAATAATGTGGGAGGGGGAGGGGTGGAGTATAAGGGAATCTCCTATATTTTTGATGTAACATTTATGTAATATAAAGCTTCTTTAAAAATAAAGTAAACAATTTTAAAAAGAAAAAAAATGTTCAAGTAGATGAAGGAAAATATAGAGAAAGAAATCACATATATCAGGAAAACAATTAATGAGCAATATGAGAATTTTAGTAAATATTGGGAGTGGCATTCTGTCCCTTTAGCCGTATCATATTGATTAGAAGTGAGTGGCTAAATCCAGGTTACATCCAGGAGGAGGGGATTACACAAGGATATGTATTCCAAGGTGGGGCTCCTTGGAAGATACCACATGTTATCTTCCTTATTTTTGGTAATCCTTCCATTTTAAGTTCATGCATTATGTACAGGTAACACCAGCTCTGGACTTTTATAGTTTTATTTTTAATATGCACATGATAAAGTCACTGGAAGGAGGTGCTAGAATGTACCCATGGTTCAGGTGGGGAGACTGGGGAAACCCAAGAGGCACAATGACTTGGTCAAGCTCACAGAAAGCATAGAAGTAGATCTGGGTCTTAACCCACTTCTTTCTCAATTGTGGGATCCTAAATTTCCCAAGTCTTCCTGTGAGACTGTGGGGAAGATTGTGTTTGTGTAATTAAAGACTTAAGTAGATGACATGGGAAAGGAGGATGAATATTTAGCTGCCCAAGGAGACTTAGGGCATATTTTATCCAAAAGGGAACAGGTAAAGGGACCCTATGAAGTGGCATCATTTCCTTGGAGATATAGCACAATATAACTTGGGACCTTTGTAACCAGGAACCCACATTCTACAGATGAACCTCATAAAGTTATTGTGAATATTTAGGGATAAACCATGGTGTGTTTAGCAGCAGACTCACAAATCTTCTTGGAAAGTTCTCACCTGGTTCCTGGCTTTGGGCTAGGGATTGGTGGATGCTCTGTGGCTTTTCATATTTATTGTTTTTCTCTCTTCTATGAAGAAGTGCTCTGACTTCCACCTCACTGACCTTTTGGCCAGGGGAAAACTTATTTTACCATTTGTAAAGGAGGTTTGAGATTCCATACAAGGGAAGCTCAATAAGATTAAGTGCTGATTTCTCATCTGAAACCATGGAGCAAGAAGACAGTGGTTTGACACAGTCAAGGTACAAAAGGAAAAAACACTTCCAGCCACAAATTCTGTATCCAGCAAAGTTGGCAATCAAATATAATGGAGAGTTCAAAATATTCACAGATAAACAGGAATTAAGAGATTATGCAAATTAGAAACCTACACTTCAAGAAATGCTAAAGGCTGTTCTACAGGTTGAAAGGAAAAAACAGGAGAGAGAGAGTTGGAGGAGAGTGTAAGAACTACTAAAAAGACAAAATTAGAAATAAAAACAACATACAATATACATGAACCCAAAGAAAATGACTGATGTTAGAAATTCCTTGAGAGTAATAACACTGACTGTTAATGGATTAAACTCACCAGTCAAGAGACACAGATTGGCAGAATGGATAAGAAAATATGATCCATCTATATGTTGCATACAAGAAACCCAACTTAGACCCAGGGATTCAAGGAGGCTGAAAGTGAATCGCTGGAAAACAATTTTACAAACAAACAATAACCAAAAAAGGGTGGGAGCAGCAATCCTAATATCGGACAAAATAGACTTTAAATGCAAAACTATTGTAAGAGACAAAGAAATATACTTTATATTAGTAAAAGGGGCAATCTTTCAAGAAGAAAGAACAATCATAAACATGTATGCACCTAATCAGGGCACCTCAGAATACATGAGGCAAACACTGGAATGACTAAGTGGAGACATAAATGCCTCTACAATTATAGTGGGGGATTTTAATACACCATTATCCCATTAGAACATCTAGACAGAATCAATAAAGAAGCAACAACTCTGAATAATACATTAAAGGAACTGTACCTAACAGACATATACATAACACTACACACAAATACAGTGGGATATACATTCTTCTTGAGTGCACATGGATCATACTCCAAGATAGACAACATGCTAGGCCACAGAACAACCTTCAGTGAATTCAGAAAGCCTACGATTACACAAAGTAATTTCTCTGATTATCATGGAATGAAATTTGAAATCACTAAGGGCCAGAGAATCAGATTAGGCACAAAGATATAGAAGTAAAACAAAACACTTTTAGACAAAGAGTGGGTCAAGGAAGAAATCTCAAAAGAAATCAGTAACTACCTTTAAATGAATGAAAATGACAATACAACATATAAAACCCTATGTGTGCATCCAAAGCTGTACTGAGAGGGAAATTCATAGCCATAAATGCATGCATTAAAAACAAGATAGAGCTAAAATTGAAGACCTAACTTCACACCTAGAGGAATTGGAGAAACCACAGGAAATTATGCCTAAAGGAAGTAGAAAGAAGGAAATAACAAAGATTAGAGCAGAACTAAAAGAAAGAAAATAAGAAAGTACTAGAAAAAGTAAAAATGAAACCTGGTTCTTTGAGAAGATCAATAAAATTGACAAACACTTAGCCAGACTAACAAAGAAAAAGAGAGAGCAGATGCAAATACACAAAATAAGGAATGAGGAAGGGGATATAATTACTGGCCCCAAAGAAATAAAGATATTTTGAAAAATTATATGCCAACAGGAGTGATAATTTAGAGGAAAGGGACAAATTCCTAGAAACTCACAAGCATCCTACATTGAAGAAATTGATGAATTCAACAGTCCAATTACAAGTAAAGAGATAAATTCAGTCATCAAAAACCTTCCATCTAAGGAGATCCCAGGACCAGTCAGCTTCACAGGTGAATTCCACCAAATATTCTGGAAAGAGCTAACACCAATCCTGCTTAAGCTCTTCCAAAAAAATAGAAGTAGAAGGAACACTGCCTAACTCATAATATGATGCCAACATTACCCTAATACCAAAGAAAAACAAAGATACCACAAGAAAGGAAAATTACACACCAATCTCTCTAATGAACCTAGATGCTAAAATCCTCAACAAAATACTTGCTAATCGCATTCAACAGTATATGAAAAGAATTATACACCATGATCAAGTGGGTTTCAACCCAGGTATGCAAGGATGGTTCCACATAAGAAAATCAATCAGTGTAATACTCCACATAAACTGATTGAAAGAAAAAAAATCACATGATCATCTCTATAGATGCAGAAAAAGCATTTGACAAAATACAGCACACTTTCCTGATAAAAACACTGCAAAAGATAGGAAAAGGAGGAAAGTTTCTGAACTGGATAAAGGTTATATATGAAAAAACCAAAGCTAACATCATCTTCAATGGTGAAATCCTAAAGCATTCCCACTGAGATCAGGAACAAGACAACGATGCCCACTTTCACCAATCCTATTTAACATCATCTTAGAAGTGCTTGATCAAGTGCTGAGGCGAGAAAAAGATATAAAAGGCATCCAAATTGGAAAAGAAGGAGTAAAATGTCACTATTTGCAGACAACATGTTCCTATACATAGAAATCCTTGAGAAATCTACAACAAAGCTTCTAGAACTTATAAAGGAGTTCAGTAAACTTGTAGGCTATAATATCAATGCTCAAAAATCAGTAGCATTTCTTTAAATGAATAATGAGCAACCTGAGGAGGAAATAAAGAAAAGATACCATTTACAATAGTAACTAAATGAATGAAAAACCTAGGAATAAATTTAACTAAAGATGTAAAGGACCCACATACAGAAAAATACACAACACTGTTAAAGGAATAAATAAATGGAATAATATTCCCTGTTCATGGATAGGAAGACTAAACATCATTAAGATGTCTATTTTACCCAAACTAATCTACAGATTATTGCAACCCCAATTAAAATCAACACTGTATTTTTTAATGAATTGGAAAATCTAATTACAAAAATTATTTGGAAGTGTAAAAGACCCCAAAATCACCAAAGACATATTGAAAAACCAAAATGAAGTTGGAGTTATCACACTACCTGACTTCAAAACATACTACAAAGCTACAGTGGTCAAAACTGCATGGTATAGGCACAAGGATAGACATACTGACCAATGGAACAGAATAGAGAGTTCTGATATTGATCCTCACATATACAGTCATCTGATATTTGACAAGGCCATCAAGCCCATTCAGTTGGTGTAGAATGGCCTCTTCAACAAGTGGTGCTTGGAGAACTGGATATCCATATCCCAAAGAATGAGAGAGGAACACCATCTCACACCTTATACAAAATCAACTCAAGATGGATCAAAGATTTAAATATAAGGGCCAAGAGCATAAAGACCTTGGAAGATAATGTAGGGAATCATCTACAGGACCTTGTAATAGGAAATGGTTTCGTGAACTTCACACCTATGCATGTGTAGCAAAAGTAAAATATGGGAGAGGAACCAGGTGAAAACTTGGGAATTGTGGGTATGAGGTTGACAGTACAGAGGTGGGAATGCTCTTATGGCAATATGACAAGGAAAGGTCACTGGTTTATGGTGTTCGTTGGGTGCATTCGGGACAGGGCACACCTGGAGCAGCCTTCTAGGGCGTCTGTGAGTGTTCATCCTGTCGTAATATGATGTATCAGTGGTTGGAGACCCACATAATGAGCAGGAAAAGAGTTGGACTCCCATCTTTGGGAGGACAAATTCATTCAGAAATAGACAGGCAGTGAGTTCTCAAGAGCAAGAGTGGTTCCTAAAAGCGGAGGACAAACCAGGTGTCAAGAACTCTTGTTGCATGTAACTATGAATCTTGTCGTCCAATGAGTCAAGCCAGGGGATTGTCGTGGGCCCTGGGGCGGGGTGGGGGGAGGAGTGAGGAACAGAAAAGATCAAACAGGGGGTATTAATGGTCAGTGGAAATGTTCTTTATTACCTTACAGTGATGGACACAAGATATGGTAAATATCATCAAAATTTATAAAAGTGTACAGTGTAAAAGATAAACTATGCTGTAAACTATTGACAATGTTCAGTAGCTATGTTTCACTATTTATATAACAGTTATAGCAATGGTACCATCCACATATTAAAAGTTTTTAATGTGGGGTGAGGAAAGGGGGAGGAGGTTGGGTATTTGAGAATCTCTTGTATTCTGTGTGTGACTTTGCTGTGACCGAAATCTTCTTTGAAAACAAAATGAAAAACAATGAGACACTGGGGAATGAGAGGAGGATGGTACCATGGTACTAGCTGGACACAATATATTGCAGTGATAAAAGGCAAAACGCCAAAAAAAAATATTTTTTTCATTTTTTAAAAATCCCAATCTTTTAATGTAATTTAAATTTAATTTTTTTTTTTAGTTTTCATGTATTTTATCACTTACATTTAAACTTATCATTTTTATTTCATTTGTATTAGCCAAATACAAATTAGCCAATTGTATTTGGCTATTGTATTGGCTTCATCTTTAAAGAAGCTTTGGATCACAGAAGGGTTACAACTGGGATGGGAGAGGCTCATTGGTGGGGGGGTATCAGGGATCGGGGGTTCATGGTAGGAAGTTCATCTGACTGTACATTCAAGCTATATAAAATGGTTCAAGTGTTCTTGGACCACTGTCACAATGGGTGGAGAATCAATCAATAAATGAGAGAATACTGAATTCCCATCCTGGAGAGCTCTGCCACATTCTCCAAGGGAGCAGCAATAGTCCCCCAAGTGAAGGGGCAGTGTCTGGCAACGGAGGATTATCCACTGATGGATACTTGTTATTGATGACTAGCCTTATGATTCTTTGCTCTTGAAATTGAAACTTAGCTCTTTGTTATGGGGTGCCTAAGGTTTGGCACCTGAAAGCCTCCTTGTTGCTCAAATGTGGCCTCTCTCTAAGCCAAACTCAGCATGTGAATGCATTATCTTCCTCCCAGTGTGGGACAGGACTCCCAGGGGTGAGCCTCCCTGGCACTGAGGGATTACTACTAATTACCAGCTGGCAACACGACTGCAAAAAGACCTCAAATAAAAGGGGGAAAAGGTAAAGACAAATGAATTCATACAGCTAAGAGACTTCAAAATGAGTTGGGAGGTCATCCTGGAGGTAACGCTTATGCACATGTCAGTAGGACGTCATAGACTTCCAAAGTGGGTATCACCCCAAATAGAGGGGCTCCTGAGGGCTCTGAAGACACCCAGGTCCTATGTAAGGGTGGATAGCTCCAGAGTTTGATGCCTTGCCAATAGGCCATACTTTGGAATTTGTTCTCCTGAGAATGACAGAGTTGGACTCAAATATCTCTTCCCTGCACATGGGTCACCTGTCCCTTCTTTTCAAATCTGTACATGGTGCTGGAGTTTGTAGGTGTACATCCAGAGACGGGAGTCTTTGCTCTGTCCATGTGCCAGCTGGGCCCAGAATCTAGGTGGAACTGCAACTCTTACTCTACAGTTCAATGGACTCACCCAGGACACCTGGTGGGGAGATGATGATGGACAATGGACACCCCAGGGAATGGAGAGGGTCTGCAGCTGCAGGCAGGATAATCCCATCCATCTTATCCATGGGTTATAAGCCTAATTTCAATTGGAGGTGGAGTGGACATCACCATCCCAGACTCCTCAGGATTGGGGTAAGAGCGATGGATAAGAGTGGACTTACTGGTATTTTATTATGGACTTATTGTGATTCAAGCAATGGAAGAAATTACAACATTAATGTGGAGCCAGTGGCCAATGGAGGCTCTGGGGAAGGGAGAGGGAAAAGCAGCTGTAGTACGGGGGCTATTTCAGGACTTGGGAATTGTCCTGAGTGACATTGCAATTACAGATACAGGCAATTTTATATTATCATATAACATGCAGAACTGTGTGGGAGAGATTGTGGTCTATAATGTGAACTATGGTCCATGCCACAGGATGTGTATACCCATTGCAGGTGATATGCCACACTAATGAAGGATGTTTATGTGGAAGGTTGTGGAAGACGTGGGAGGTGGGGCATATGGGAATCCCTATATTTTTTCTTGTAACTTTTTCATATTTTAAGTATCTTTTAAAAAAATTATTTGGAAGAAGTTGAAGGGTCAAAGTACCTTTTCTGGCTTACTGAAGTAAACATGTAAGTCATACTTTCACAGAGTAGACATACATTTCTGGATCATTAAACTGGGAAAAGAGCTGAGATATCCTTTCAGCTCTCCTGTGACTGAGGTTTGAAGGTACTTTCACAGGACATTGCAACAACCTCTAAAATGTGGGTGTATTTATTACATTTAGAAGGACTCTTTCCTGACCTAGCACAGTTGCTTCCTTTCCCCAAATTTAGATAAAGAGGAAATACATTCTACTTCTCATGCTGATGCTTCTTTTGACTTCCAATTAGGGACTTGTAGTTTTGCAGGTGAAACTATGGAATTGCATTAGCACTAAGGTAGGGAAAATTATAAAAATTTCAAAACTGGCCAAGATGGAGCCTGAAGCTGTGTGATTCTGAAGTTCACTGTCTTGGATGATCACTTTACAGATTCAGTCATGATTATCCCAATGTATCCTGAGAGATTTTCTGACAACTGAGCCAATTTATTGAGTGTTTAGATCATCATACCTTGGTTACACATTAGTTATTCCCCTCTTTCCTGATGGCTCCAAGTGTCATCCAGACACCCAGCAGGGCTCAACTCTGCCAGGTTGGCCTTTTCAGGACAGCCAACAGGTTGAGCATGAACCCTGGATCAAAAAGCCCTGGCCCTTTTTGATATGTCATAGCTGTCCCTGGATGTGTTTGTTAAATGAAGCACAGGTATGGCTGTGCTTTTCCTTCAAAGACAAATGCCAGGTCCCATGGCTAGTCCAGAGCCTGGAAGAATGCACTGATGTCCAAGAACTTTCTTCCACATGACCAGGAGGCTCTTGAGAAAAGAGAAAGTGTGTGGAAAGATTTAATAGTCTAGTTGATGTACTATTAGAAAGTTATTACTAAGATTTGTGAATTCCTAAGCTTTCTAGTCAATAATCTCTGCTGTTTTAGCCTAGAATTGTGATTTATTAACATGTCCTTTGTCCTTTGGAATGTTGAATGCTGCTATGCAGGCAACCCCACCACCTAGTAACTAAAAACAAATGTTTAGAAGGAGCAAGTCACCAGATGTGATATTTGCACATTCTGTTTTTATCCCCAGTAAACTTAACATCAAGTTAAAGCTGATACGTATTGAAACCTTCATGTTCCAGTTTAGTGTACCATAAACAGAATAAAACAAAAGACTTTTCAAGACACTGTGTCTCTCCTGAGGAGGGTTGTCTATCCCCCTGCTGGATGGATTTGATTATTTTTCATGAGGTCTTTCCTCACAAGTTGCAAGACTCATTGTAGTTCTGAGGATCAGAACCCCTTAAAAGAGGATAGTCCACAAGCTGCCAGCTGATGTCTCACCCAGGAGAGTGCTCTGCCTGGAGCCATTTTTCCAATTATGACTCTGGCTGGCTGTTGAAAGGGACTTCCCAGGTTCATGAGAAATGAGATGTTGTGTTTTCCCCCAATTTGGTGAGTGGTTGTATACACTTTCATTATTTCAAATGATTTTAATTGATTATTTTCTTTTGTAATTGCTCAGTTGTTATAATCATTTGATATAACCACAAACTCATTTGATTAAATAAAGTTGCCTTTGCATAGCATTTAGAGTTTCTGCCTCTTCCTTAGAAAAATACTGGTGCATGCCATTGTGGTAGAGGATGGATATATTATTGCATCTTTGGGTTACCATTGGCTGAGAGTGCAGTGAGAGTCACCCAGCAGAGACTCACATTTATGGGTAGGGTTCATATACCTGAGTCTTTGATGGAATTCTACCTTTACACCTGAGATTCCTTGACTAAATAAGAAATGCCAGATCGCCAAGGCAGTCATATGCTGGCTCGTGGTTCCACCTGATCTTGGAAGGTTAAAAGTCTTCCCCCTGTTCAGGATCTGCCAGGTGGTGCACCAGGATTCCATCTGAACCTAATTCCTGATGTGAAGGGGTTATATTGGTTCACGGCAAAAAGTAGGGGCCTGGGAAGTGACTGTGGGACCACAGGAAGGGAAAGAGCTGGACTAAAGTTGCCTAGGAATCCAACATCTCTAGGTCTAAGTTCTCTATCTAAGGGTTATGGACAGTGTGGCCATTTAAACCTGACTTCTACAAAAGAATCAGTGATGTTTTAAAGAATTCCATTCTGATAGTACAATTTCTGAGTAGTTCTGGACTAAGTAGTCACTGAAGGCATGGGTGATCCTACAAGGCTTTTCAAACATCCCTTCCCATCTGTTTAAAAAGTGCACAGATACCTGTGGAAAGACATGAGGACTAGAGGTCCTTTCTGCCTGTTCACTTTTGACTAATGGCCTCTGTATCACCCTGTCACATGTGCCTGTTCCCCATCCTGAAAGGCTCACTAGGTCTCTGAAGGGTTGCATGATCAGCACTTGTATCAAATCAACCTGAACATTGAAGACTCCCTACTGGAGGGCCAGCTCCTTCTCAGCTTCTGTGCTCATTAAGGAGGACCTGACCAGCAGGTCATAGTTCTGAAAGGGTTTGGAGCATCCCAATTATGCTCAGTGAATTCTAGGACCCCCTTTTTATTCATGTGTGTCTTTCCATGGAGGACAAAAGCAATGGGAGGGAACAAATCTTTATAGCTATCTAAAAAGTCACAACACCATTTATACATTTCAATGAGAAATACCTTGAAACTCTGTTAAAAATATCTTCTCAAGCACTCATGTATCTTTCTCTAGGATAGGCCATATATTTGGTCATAAGTCAGATCTCAATAAATTAAAAAAGAATGAAGCTATACAAAGCAATTTTCTGATCATAATGATATGAAGCTTCAAATTAATAATAGAAAATGGGAAAATTAAAAAAATACATACGGATATTAAAATCCACTCAAATAATAAGTAGGTAAAAGATAGAATTGCAAGATAAATCAGTAAATATATCAAGATGAATGAAAACAAGAACACAACATATCAAAACTTATGTGATACAGTGAAAGCAGTCCTGAAATTTATAGCCATTAACGCTTATATTAAAAAAGAAGAAAAAGCAACTTCCTGTAAGGTGGCAACTGAATAGGTAAGCAGGGCTCACCTCTCTCACAAAAACAACAGAGGAAGAACAAAAAGCTGTCCAAGGGACCTGCTTTGGGACTCTGCAGGCCAGGAGAGTGCTGCATAACCCATAGAAGGGTGAGGGACAGAGAGGTGAAGAAGGCAAAATGACATCTGTGAGTGAGTTACTAATCCTGGGGTCTGGGAATGGCACCCATGC
Source organism: Cabassous unicinctus (assembly GCA_029593785.1). Taxonomy (NCBI): domain Eukaryota; kingdom Metazoa; phylum Chordata; class Mammalia; order Cingulata; family Chlamyphoridae; genus Cabassous; species Cabassous unicinctus. The sequence goes on along the minus strand of JAQZBX010013461.1, from coordinate 16,886 downwards.
CCCACTATCAAGACAATCAGCCTGGATAAAACCTTCTGGCACACTGCAGCCAACAGAGAGGGAAACAGAGACTTCCTCCCTGGGAAGAGGTAAGGTGTGTCAGAGAATGGTTTCCATTCAGCTAATTTGACCAGAAGAGCCCACTTTTATTCTCAACTCTACCCAGAAAAGAATCACCTGAATGTGGATGTTGAAAGAGTCACTTCCTTGGAAGTATTTGCCAATGAGCTCCATCTGCCAACTGGCCGGAAACTGCAAGAAAAAAACTGCTTATAGGTGTTACTTGTACCAAAGTCCTGGGGAAAGATCTGCACTGCAGTTGTGAGTCCCCAGATCTACTTTGATAGCATAAGCTGGGCAAGTTTAAAGACTTAGAATAAGTTGAACCAAAAATCAAAAAGAGCTGTGAAACAAAACCCATAGGCAAGAGAGAGAAATTGAACATCAGAGTAAATTCACTAACATATTCAGATGCCTAGACATCAGCAAAAATTGCAAGTCAACATAAGAAACAGGTAGACATGGCTCAGCTAAAGGAACAAAACAAAATGCTTATGAGATACAGGATTAAAGATGACTAATCAATGATAATCACACAAATATCCTAAATCATTTCAAGGAGTTGAAGCAAAATATGACTAAAGAAATAAAGGATATTAAGAAGACACTTGGTGAACATAAAGAACAATATGAAAGCCTGCAATAAAAGTCACATAGCTTATGGGAATGAAAGACACAGTGGACGAGATTAAAAATAATCAAGGTGTTATAAGGACTAATTTATTTTAAATTAAAATACATTGTGTTAAAATTCAGGAGGCTATCATTCCAAATTGGTTTGTTCTGAGATCAATGTTTCAGTCAACAAGAAAATATTCCATCTGGAGACTATAAGGGAGAATCCATTTTCTTTTCTGCTCCAGCCTGTAAACATCAGTCCTTTAGCCTTTTTCAGATTCTGGTAGTTTTCAGTATTCCTTGGCTCTTGGTCTCTTCCACCATCTTCAAAGCCTACAGTAGCTATGCTGACAAGGGATAATCCCAGAATCCTAGGTCATGATTGAATCTCACACATTTTATTTTATTGTTTATTTTTCTTTCATTTCTGCTATGACATAAAAGCAGTGAAGGTGGGAACATTGTATATTTTACCAATTATTCCCCAGAAAATTCAGTTTTTGGAATATTTGAAAACTTTAATAAATATGTGATATTGAAATAAAGGACCTGAAGAGGATATAAAACCTATTATACAATTTCTGCCATTAGCCTAGCTCATCTTCATGCAGATACACTTTCAAGATGGGCCTATTTCTTGTGGAAATGTTTCTTCCTCTAAGGCATTTAAATATTAGTACTATTTATTCTGCACAAAGAGTGGGTATTTGGAGGCAAAATAAGCCAAATGAATCAACAAATATTAGTACTAATTGAATGAATTAATGAATGATGGTATGTACACCTTATAAATTCTAAGGCATTTTGAAAATTAGAACTACTTCATATTTGCAGTGATGTTCCACCCCCTTATCCCCTGAACTTTATATTTTTTACCACAAGTCACTTGGCAACTAATTTTAATTGTAGTGAATATCACATTTCTTCACTAAAGATTGAGCAAAGTTTTCATTGCCAGATACTGATATACTATTCCAGGTCCAAAAACATTATTTTCCTTCTCATATTTAAAGTATTTTACATCATATATAACTTAAAATAGCAATAGTGGCATTTAAAATTGATAATTTATGCACCATCAGACATTATTAATTTATCTATTTTTTCATGTTCCATTAATTGCTGTTATGCACATACATATTAAGCATATATAATAGTTACAGCACATCATTTTGAATTGTCCACTATTTAGTTAATATTCAATGTTATTTTCAGATTCACCCCAGTCATTATAATTTAGTTTAGTATTGCATAAAAAATAGACTCTCAATCATATTAAACAAATTACAGGAACAGCTTTAACTTCACATATTTTTGTAAGTATTGATTTGAAGAAAAGCTTTATATTTCAAAAAGACATTTGACTAGGTACTGCATCCTTTCTTTATAAAAAACACTTTGAAAGACAGGAATAGAATGAAACTTCCTCAACATGATAAAGGGTATATATGAAAAACCCATAGCTAACATAATACTCAATGTTTAAATGTTAAAGGCTTTCCCTACAAGACCTGGAATAAGAGAAGGATGCCTACTGTCACTGCTCTTATTTAACAATGTGTTAGAAGTACTAGCTTGAGCACTTAGGCAAGAAAATGAAATAAAATACATTCAAATTGGAAAGGAAGAAGTAAATTTTACTATCTGCAGATGACATGATCCTATATGTCGAAAACCTGAAAAATCTACAATAAAGCTTCTAGAGCTAATATACGAGTTCAGTAAAATAGCAGGATATAAAATCAACAATCAGTAGCATTTCTGTACACTAATAATGAGCAATCTGAGGAGGAAATCAAGAAAAATTTCCATTTACAATAGCACTAACAAAATCACATATCTATGAACCAACTTAATTAATGATGTAAAGTGCTTGTACACCGAAAACTACACAACATTGTTAAAGGAAAGGAAAGAAGACCTAAATTAATGGAAGTATATTCTGTCTTCATGGACTGAAACACTAAATATCATTAAGATGCCTGTCCTAACCAAATTGATTTACAGATTTAATACAATCTCAGTAAAAATTACAAAAGCATTTTTCACTGAGTTGGAAAAGCCAATTATTAAACTTATTTGAAAGGTCAAGGTAACCAGAATAGCCAAAAACATTGAAGAAGAAAAACAAAATTGGAGGATCAGTCTACCTGACTCTAAAGCACACTGCAAAGCCACAGTGGTCAAAATTGAATAGTATTGGCACAATGATAGACATACTGATGAATGGAAATGAATTGAGGCTTGTGATATATATCCTTACATATATGGTCAACTGATATTCCACAAGGCCACCAAGTCCATTCAACTGGGGACAGAATGGCCTCTTCAAAAAATGGTGTTGGGAGAACTGGATATACATATCCAAAAGAATGAGAGAGGGTCACCATCTCCTGCCCTATACAAAAATTAACTCAATCTGGATCAAAGACCTAAATATAAGAGCTAATTGCATAAAACTCCTAGGAGATTGTGTAGGGAAGCATCTACAAGATCATGTAGTAGGAAATGTTGTCATAAACTTTACACCCAAAGTGCAAACAATAAAAAAAAACATAAATGGATCTTGTAAAATTAAAACTTTTGTACTTCAAAGGAATTTGTCAAGAAAGTGCAAAGGTGGCTACTCAATTGGAGAAAATATTTGTGAACCAATTATCTGATAAGGGACTAATATCCATCATAAGTAAAGAAATTCTACATATTGAAATGAAAAAGAAAGCCCATTTCAAATATGGGCAAGGGATTTGAATGACACTTTTCCAAAGAGGAAGTAAAAATGTCTCAAAAGCTTATGAACAGATGTTCCACATCACTCATTATTAGAGAAATGCAAAACAACACTAAAATGAAATATCATCTTATCCCTATTAGATTGGCAGCTATTTAAAAAAAAACAACAGAGAACTCAAGTATTGGAAAGGATGTGGAGATAAGGGAAATTTCATCCAATGCTGTTCAATATTTAGAATGGTGCAACAATTGTGGAGGACAGTTTGGTGATTCCTAGAGAACTAACTACAGAATTGTCATATTATCCACCTGGGAATATACCTAGAAGAATTGAAAGGAGGGACATGAGCAGATATATATACATATAGCAAAAGTTCATATTGGCATTATTCACTCTTGCCAAAAGTTGGAAGCTATTCAAGTGTCCATCAACAGATTAATGGATAAGCAAAATGTGATATAAACATACAATGGAATATTATTCAGCTGTTAGAAGGAATGAAGTATTGACACACATGAAAACATGGATGAATCTTGAAGACCTGATTTTGAATGAAATAAGCCAGTCACTAAAGGACAAATAATGCACAATCTCACTGATATGACTTAAATATATTGAATAGACTCAAAGAGTTATCATTGGGAAGATAGGTTATCATCAGAGAGAAAAGGAGTAGAGTGTGGTAAGCTGATGCTCAATATGGGCAAAACACATGATAAGGATGAAGGATGTGGTTTGGTAGTGGATGGGGGCAATAGTGGTTGAAGGTACTGGAATGTGAGGGTGAGCAGGGTGGGGGAGTTGAGTTGGACTATCCAAGGGACTGGATGGAGAGCTGGAGGAAGGAACAGGTGAGCTCTGGGGATTTGTAAGACTATGGTTGGCACTATAATGGTGGGAATGTTTTCTAAGTAAATATACAGGTGAGGTTTACTGGTGCAGAGCATTGGTAATGGGAGAATAAGTGGGAAAGTGTGCACCTGGTGTATGCTTCTATGAAATATGAATGTGTTCATCTTGTCATAGGGTGTCAACTCAGTGAGTCAAGACCCACACAATAAATAAGAAAGTATTAAACTCCCAATCTGGGAAGTCCTGCTACATTCTCAAATTGAGGGGCAAGAATCTCAAGTACATAGGTAGTGCTTAATAAAAGAAACAGACCAGTATCACAAACCTTCAATATTAATGCCTGTAACTATGAAACTTATTCTTCAATAATTGGAACTTAGTGGTTGCCATACATTCTGAGGGAAAGGAGAGGGAAAAATGAGTGGAATATAGGGTATTTTAGGGGCATTGGAATTGTTCTGCCTGATCTTACATTGATGTATACAGGTCATTATACATTTTGTCAGAATCTGTAAAAGTATACAGTGGAAAATGTATACCATAATGTAAACCATTGCCATGGTTAGTAGAAAGGCTTCAATATTTGTTCAAAAATTGTATCAAATGTACCATACTCATGTAGGATGCTATTGGTAGGGGAGGATATGAGGAGAAGGGGGTTAATAGGATTCCTCTATATATTCTATGTGACTTTTATGTAACCTAAAACTTCTTGGAAAATAAAGTGAGAAAAAATAAAGCACTGGAGTAACATACAGAAGACATCGTCTGTATAACTAAAAGATAACAGAGCTTAAGGTGATGAAAGGCACACGGGACTTTTTTTTTTTTATTTTTAAGTTGATTTTATTTTAATTTATTTTATTTCATTATTAATTTTTGGCTTTGTTTTTTTTTTATGCCATCTTGGATTGCAGAAGGGTTGTAACTGTGGCAGGGGAGGGTCACTGGTGCAGGTCATCAGTTGTGGGGGAATTTGTGGGGAGGGGCAACCTGTGGCATGCCTCTATGGAATATGAAATGTGTGTTCATGTAGTCATGGGGTGTTTTCTTGGTGGGTGGAGATCCACAATAACTGACAGAATATTCAATTCTCATCCTGGGTAGTCCTGCTACATTCTCTAATAGAATGTATGAATCTTTAGAGTAGAAGAGCAGTGCCTAGCACAGGAGGATAGACCAATATGCCAGACCCTTGATATTCATGCTTGTACTTATGAACATTGTTCTTATGAATTTGAAACTTAGCCTATTAATATATATTGCCAAAGAATTACCTTCTGAAAACCTCCTTGACATTTATTTGTGGCCTCTCTCTAAGCCAGATTCAGCATATAAACTCATTACATTCTGCTCAGCATGTGACATGACTTACAGGGATGAGCCTCCCTGGCACCAAGTGATTATCACCAAGTGCCAACTAGTGATGCATTTGGAAAAAGACCTAGAGCAAAATGGGGAAATATTAAATAAAAATAAGTTTTTCTGGCTAAGAGATTTCAAAGTAATATAGGAGGTCATTCCATATTTTATACTTATACATGTCTCAAGAGTATCACACTGACTGTCACAGTAAACAGTGCCTCAAATAGGGGTGCTCCTGAGGGGTTTTTTAGACACCTAGACACTATAGGCAGAACAGATAATCCCAGAAAATGGCACCCGTTTGGTGAGGCTTACCTTGGAATATATGATAACCTATCTCCCCATTGAGTCAGAGTTACTCATTTACAATTAACTCACACATGGTTCTCCCATCCCTTTTATTCATTCCAGAGAATTATAGCTTCTTGCTCTTCATATGCTGGGTGACCCCTTATCTCAGCAAAGTTGCAGGCAACACCTACTCTCCAGTTCATTTGACTCACCTATTACAATTAACAAAGCTTGATAATGGAAAACGCCCATTTCAAAAAACAGAGTATCTACAATTGCAAACAAGACAGTTCCATTCATCTGCCCTGTTGTAATCTAAAACCCCTATCAATTCAATGCAGAGAGGGGATCACCATCCCCAAATCCTCAAGACTGAGGAACAAACATAAGGTGGGACTGCAAGTATGGTATAAATCAGATTAATTATTATTTTAGCAATGGAAGAACATGTGACATTGATGTAAAGTCAGTGGTCACCAGAGGTTCTGAGGGGAGAGAGAGGGAAGAAGAGTTGTAACATGGGGCAATTTTGGGACATTGAAATTGTTCTGCTTGATAGTGCAATGACAGATACAAGCCATTATACATTTTGCCAAAACCTATAAAACTGTGAGGTGCAAAGTGTACACCATAATGAAAACTATAGACCATGCTTAGTAGCAATGCTGCAATATGTGTTCAATTTTAACAAATGTACCACACTAATGAAAGATGTTGTTAATGGGGGATATTGTGAGAGGGATGGTTGGTTGTGTTATATGGGAATCCCCTATATTTTTTATTGAACATTTATGTAATCTAAGGCTTCCTTAAAAGTAAAGAAAAAATGCAGATTTTTTTCCCTGAAATGATGGGGGAAAAACAAAATTAAAGGGGCATTAAATTATTAGAGGGGCATTAACAGAATTACAAAAATCTGAGTGACCCAAATGTTACTGTGCTATATTTCAATATTGACAATTATAGATAGGGAATGGTGAAAAGATGTCACATTAAGATATACCATAGGGATTAAAATTTTATAAAATTGAGAGTTAAAGTAGTGTCAGGATTAAAATAAGGGGGAAATAAAATGAAGATTAGACATTTGGAGGTAAAATGAAGATAAACCTCAAATAGGAGGACCATGGCAATGGATATTATGTGAACGTTTAACTGTGATAAGTACATTAATATTCCTTTGCCTAAAGCCAAAGACAATGGCAAATGGATACTTGAATAGAGATTAGTACATGTGAGATATAATGACATCATTACAGGATTTCTTGCTCTTTTTTCCATGCCTACATTTAAGAGAACATGACTCACTTAAGAATATTTTTTGATGATATTTCCAAGGATCTACTAATTTATGACCAAGCCCATTCTTGTGTGAATGCACAGGTTCCTGGAGCTCACCTGGTATTTGGACTTGGAGAAATTCTAATAATTCTTTTCATAGTTCCTCTCCTTGCTACAACTGAGAAATCAAATCTGATTTGCAGAATTGACACCCTGTTTATATGAAAGAGATACAATGGATTCTGAATTATCTGCAAATAACAGTGCATTATCTTCAAGTCCAGGGCAGGCTATGAAGAAGAATAAAATAAACATTGAAGATCAAAACAGGGAAGCACACCTTGAATACAGCATATTGACAATCTTCAATAGAAAAGGACGCTTGAGCATATGCCATAAAACCTTAAGGCTCTGTGATCATTGAGACCCATGCCCAGGTTGAGAGACTGCAGCAAATTTTTTATTTGCATAAAGGGAAAATTACATTTCTACAGTGGTTGAATCCTGATTATCATTTTTTATCTTATCTTCTCCTTGATTCTCAGATAAAAGGTAGATATAACCTCTTAATGTGTTCTGGTCTCTCCAGTTCAACTGTTTTCACCAAATCTAAAATTTTGCTATAACTACTGAACTCCTTTTCCTCTGTGAACAGCCAAAATCAAGTGAAAAATATTCCCTTATTCATTGCTTCCACTTATCAAATTTGCTCAAACATTATTTACAAAGAGGGAAATATTTGATTAGAGACAAGGTGGTGATAAGAAATCCAAGCATCTTTTCAAAATACAAAAATATCTATGTACACTTTAATATATTTACTATTAGAGAAAATAAACTATTTCTCATGGCATACCTTGCTTAACCCTCTCTTGTGCTCCCCTGAACACTATGCAACACTTACCATAGCACCATTAACACTGGATTGAATGAAGTCATCGACTCAAATATCTACCTCTCATTTGCAGTGTTAAGTTGTGCTCTTACTCATCTCTATTACATGTTGCACCACAATCCTAAAATCATTACTAACAATTACAAGGTTAAGGAGGAAGTTATTTCTCCACCAAGGCCATGGACTCCCTGTCTTCTCTGAAAGCACAGCCTTAATGGAGGTTGGAACAAATTAGTGTAATATTGGAAGGAGATTATTTCTTAATCTGTGGCTGACCCATCAAAATTATTCCAGAGTAATCGGCACACTTGAGTCATTCTCAGATCCTTGAATGTCTATTGCGTGCACTTAGAATAGACAGTGTAATAGGAGAAATCTGCCCATGTTCTGGCAATAGAGATGCAAGAAATAGAAAATGCAATGTTTTACTCACCAGAACATGCATTGTCAACTGTTTGGCCATCAGCTCTATTCCTCTGATTTTTCACTCTCAGGAACAGGCAGAGGACAATGCAGGCAATGCTGACAATGGAGAAAGAAGCCATGAGATTCAAGACTTGTCCACAATTTCCAGAGCCAACAGTTATTAATACCCTAACTTTTACCTGGAAGTATACCTGCACCTAACCAACAGAAATACGCAGTGTGCTTCAGAAAAATAGTGAGAAGACTGTCATCTGCGAGTGTAATAAGAGATGACTATGGCTTTTGTTGCTAATAAATAAGATATTTATACAGATATATTATAGAAGTGAATATGAAAACCGTTCTTTTATATGTTAATTAGCCCACAGTGTTCTGAATTTTACATTTTCTCACTGATCACAAAACATAGGCATCCCTAACTCAGGCCACATGTGGACTTTGTTCATATAGACAAACACTATGGAATTTCTCAAATTTAAGGAATTTTGGTTTATGAACTAGCTGTTTATCAGTCTCTTGGACCCTCACACCCTTCCTGCTCTACCAAACTCCTGCCCTTTTTTATATAATTGTCCTTAATAATTTTGATTTCCCCACATGGGATTTCTGGAAATATCACTCCCTGAACCTTGTCTTTGAGATATATCCCAAAGATTTTTATCTCATTCATGAAAATTAAAAATGCAGTTCATTGTGGAGTTAATCAATTAAAGACTTAGATCATTTGAGGTACCAATATCATTGACCCTCCATGTCTACTCCTTAAACTCCCTTCATCAGAAAGTAACAGATTATATGGGTTGTAATGTACTGTCATACACCACAAAACTCATAAGATAAAAAGGCTGAGAAAACAGAGACTGGGTGGGCACAGGAAAGTACCTATTTCCTCTATCTGATATTTTAGGAAAATCGTTACTGAAATCCTGTCCAATATTAATCATCTTTAGTTGTAACAATTTTGCTTTAATCATTTATAAACTATAAGTTCCCCCTTATCACTTTGTTAATAATTAATTTTATTTCATGGGCAAAATGATAATGTGCTATAAACAGAAGAAAACACACTTTTGTATCTGAAATCTAGAAAAAAAGGAAAAATCTTGTATTAAATGTGACAGATTTACTTACATTATTCTCAAAATAATTTTATTGATTATGGTTTATTTTTGAAAAAATATTTATGGATTATTTATGAAAAAGACATGATCAGAAGTTCAGAAAATTTTAGTAGCATGACAAAAATACATAGCTATAAATTGAAAAAGCTAGAAATTGAGCTTTGCTTTGCATATATGCCTTGCTTAAATTTCTGGAGCTTTACATACCATATGTATGTTTACCCTGGAATGTACCTTGTCACATCAATAACCAGGAGTCACAGCTTGTGGTTACAGCCATTTTTTTTTGCTTGTTTACATGATTGCTCCTCATGCCCAAATTTATCTACAACATGGAAACTTCCAGTACATTGATCTGCCTTGCCAAATATCAGTCACTATACTGTCTCTATATTCATTATTTCAGTATAGTTTAATCCACATTTAATCATTTCAAGAGATACTTATCAAGACCAATATTTAGATTTTTCTTATGTCCATCCTACTATTCCTTTGTCTACCAATAAACACTCCACATACTTATAATTTTCTGTGATGGCATCTGACTAGGATATGGTTCCTGGTACAGAGTCACACTAGTGGCTATCAAGCATGTGGTAAGTCTGTTGTATTAATACTGTATTGATAATTAAATAGTTCTGCTATTCTCCATAAACACTTCAAATGTTCTCCATGTCTTTTGAATTTTACACACTCCATTGCCCCTCACTTTCAAAAGATTGAATCACCTCCTACTAAGCAGACGGATCATGAGATTTGGCCACTTGCCCTTTAATGCCATAATATTTTTAATATTCCTTGCATTCACACACATTGGCTATTATTTCTCTCCTATTAAATTGAAAAGCCATGGTACCACTGGCTGAATTCAATGTACCCAACTGAACTTTTACTTTCTAGTTTTGTTGGTAACTATAAACTGATCATTAATTCAATCTCTTTTACCAGAAGCCTCTCCCTTTCTTCACAATCCATCTTATCAGGTAAGCTTACATAATTGATTCATGACTTAATTTGGGCACCACTGTTTTTTTTTTTCTCTGACAACTTAGTCTCCTGTTTTCAAACTACTGCAGTTACTCCTTACATTTATTCAGTACAAAGAAGAGCTCAATACATTATTAGAACATCTTAAAACTAAATTCTAGCACCTCTTCTCTCCTTTTACCCAATATCCTGACATGCTCACATATGTAATTGATTTTAATTTTTTTCCATCCCTATTTCTGAATTGAAAGTAACAAACTATTTCTCTGGAATGTTTCTCTGAGCTACCATCATTACATGATCCATTACATACACCTAAAATGGATTATATTTCAGAATATTACCTCTCTTCCATAATATAAACATTACATCTCCTTTAGTCTTCAATATTAGCTAAGGTTCCTACTAAACATCCAGAGATTTATCCTTTACATTTCTTCACAGAACTACAAAAGATAATGAAATTGTTTTTACATCTATACTAAGCACATTTTCACCATTCATTTCCACCTTAATCTACAAATATACTTTCTCACTCCATACACATTTTCTTTCATTCCTAGTTCATATATGAATTACTGCCGGTTTCTATCACTGAACTCCACTGATGTTAGCATTTATATTAGCTCTATGTTTGCTCTGTCTCTCCCATTGATGTGGACACAGAAAAATCAATCCATAAATATTAAGATGAAACAAATTTCCTATTGATCATTATATGTGCATTTTAAATATGTTCTCAACTACCTCACATACCCTAAGGAGACCACCTATATGAAATATCTGTAGGCATATTAAATGCTTATCTTCTGATAAAAATTTAATTGAAAATTAAAGGAAGTCATGTTGAACATTTTCTCCATTACTCACTAAACCAAATTAGATTGGAAAAACAAGAGAAAACAATACTTTATTGAAGAAGTTGTCATGAGAAAAAAAGAAACAAAGTTTTGATGGTGAGCACTCTTTTTATAGACTTGATGATTTCATGAACCATGCCATTCAAACAATGCATCCTGATTAATTTCGATGTCAAGATACATCTAGGGAGTGGATGTGGCTTAAGGGGTTAAGCAACTCCTTCCCATATGCAAGGTCCCAGGTTCATCTCCGGTGCCTCCTCAAAAAACAACAAACAAGCAAACATGAAAAAACCAACCCACGGGAGCAGATGTGGCTCAGTGGTTGAGTGTCGGCTTCCCATATACGAGGTCCCATGTTCAGTCCCTGGCCCAGGACCTCAAAAAAAAAAAAACAGTCTAATCAAGATCTGGTCCTTTATACAAAATGCTTTCCCTTTAATTTCGTATATCCAGAGAGGCAACTAAGGAAAACAGACTATGTCTTTTAATTCAGTCATCTTTCTAAATATCTCAAAATCAACCCACACGTGCCTTACTCCAGATGCCTCTCTCTTTTGTGGATTTTGGTGGTTCTAGGCTATTCTCTAGAGAACATGCAGCAAGTGAATCCTTAAAGGTCTTTATTTCTGAGAGATCTTGTGATTTACCAACATTCTGTCTGATATGGGTATCAATTTGACTCTAAATAAATATCAGTATTTGTCCTGAAATTTTATATTCAAAATATTAGGGATTCACAGAAAAATGCTAGTAGCAAACCATGGAAATATTTAAAGCAGAAAAATTATATGATCATATTTGTTTTTGTAAATTAGTCTTCTACTGAAGAATGGAATGAAGTAATTTAGAGGGAATTGGTGAATTTAAGAATTAGATGTTTGCTTGGCATAGGGGATTGGAAGTGAAAATATAAGGGGTAGGATGGAAGGATATAAGATATAATACAGAATAAGTAAATTTCTATCATTTATTATTTTGTCAGATATAATCAAGCTCTAATGATGTGTTAGACTTTGTGCTAAAGACTGAGCATGCAGTTTTGAAAAAAGTTTTCAGAGTGAAAGAGAGCAATAGCAGTTGAGAAAGAGAATGCTCTCTCAAGTATATATGGAGGAAAGCAAGAGACAGTGTAGCATATATAAAATGAGCCCATTTTGTCAGAACAATAACAAATACATGAATGTATTTAAATACATGTATATGCATATTTATATATGTGTGCATAATAGAGTATATATATTTGCATAATGTGTTATAATTATTTAGGTATGAATAATAATAGACAACTTACCCTATAGTAAGTATGAATTACCTTGGGTTCACTTCCAGGACATGTACAGGGAGTCAAGAATTAGAGCATGCTCAAAAAATGGTGGGGAAGATGGCAAAGTAGGAAGCTCCAGGAATAAGTCCTTCCACCAAAACAACCATTGAACTGGCAGAAACTGTCTGAATCAACAATTTTGAAATTCTGAAGACTAGAGGAACACTATGCAGCATCCAGGAAGGAGGTGGCAAAAGAAGTTGGTAAGTTGAAATAATGCTAGTGAGTTTCAGCCTCCCTGCAGTGATTACTGTCCCCCTTTCCCTAGTCTTGTTGTGGGTACCAGTAGGAAACAATTTATGGTACAGTCACATGATACCCTAGTATTATATAGTCATTGGAATGAAAGAGTTATAGCAGTTGAGTAACAGAAAGCTCTGTGAATTGTTACTTAAGGAGGAAAGCAAGAAGCAGAATAGTACATATAAAATGAACCCATTTGTGTAAAACAACAACACATACATGAATATATTTAACAAGTGTAGATGTATTTATGGATGCATTAAAGAGTAGATATGTATATCTGAATATCGGGTATGATTGTTTAGGCATAAATAAGACAGACTACTTAATAGATTGCTAATATGAATTAGCTTGGATTCACTTGTGAGACAGGTACAGGTAGAACATGCAGAAAAGATGTAAATTAAAGAAAAGAGCATAGATAACATGTGCTCCCATGTAGGATTATTTATGAGTGTGTGCAATGTGTACTGAAATAGGTCCCATTTATATAATCCATGTGTCAATATGAATTAAAAATAAGAATATCCAAAATTGTAGTGTTAGCACCATAGCTACTGAATTACAGGGAACCATGAAAGTCTGTTAAATGGTAAAGGGTGAATAGAAATGGGAGTCAGTGTGACCTATTTTCTAAAATGCAAACAAAGAGATCTACATGTATAACTGTACCTGTATGTATGTCCCTGAGAAAAGAAGACAGCATTTAAGGATACACATGTGTCATTTACATTAGGCATCTTCATGGAAGAGGTATAATTTACATGAGGGAGTGGCTCTGCTTATTTATTTATATCAGCTTACAAGGATTATAATAGAAAGTAAGATCTTTGTAAGTTAAAAAATTAATAGGCATATATATAAGTATTTCATTGGATATTTTCTAAATAGATTTTATTCTTTGGATGATGAGCATGACTACAGACTGTACAAAAGCCAGACTCAGCAAATCTCCTGCTTCCTATTTGAAAACAATTATCTCATCTGATCTCTATACCTAGAAATGACCAAAAAGAATTATATGAGAGTTAATGTGTTTATTCTTGTTGTAACTATTTTTTAACTCTATTTTTAAAGAAGTTTTAGATTATAGAAAAGTTACATTGAAAATATAGGGGATTCCCATATACCCCAACCCATTCCCTCTCACCTTTTCCCCTATTAATAACATCTGACAATAGTGTTGTACATTTGCTAAAATTGATGAACAAATATTGAAACATTGCTACTAACAATGGTGCATAGTTTACATTATGGTTTACCCTTCGCACTCTACAATTTTAGAGTTTTTGACAAAATATATAAGGCCCTGTATCTGTCATTGCAATATCATGTAGAACAATTCCAATGTACTAAAAATGCTCTATGTTCCACCTAGTCTTTCTTCCCCCTCCCCTAAGGACCTCTGGTAACCACTATCTTCATATCAATATTGATGTAACTATTGAGTGTGCATTTCTAGATATAGGGAGTAGTTGTACAGGATGTGCAATTCAATAAGCAACATATCAGCCACTCTCTTTTTCATAAACTGCTATCATCTTCTTTCCCAATATTCTCTATTTGAAAACCCACCATTGTATACTCTATGCCTTCTCAGAAGACTGAACAAAGGGGGAGTTCACTGAGAAGATGCAACTTACAAGGAAAAAGAAGAATTTGGGCAAAAGTTGGAAGCCATGAGACAGCCTCTGCCCAGCCTCTACCCACCTCCTACTGTGGTGCATCTGTGCTTCATAGGCTTTTCTTTTTCATGGTGGTAATGTACAGATTAACCTCATCTTAAAGCCCTCAATTACCTCTGCCTCAGTAGCTATTGTTCATTGGAGCTGTTATCTCTCTGAAAAAAAAAAAATTGGACATACTAGGGATGAATGTGATTGTCCCAGAGGCCCTGACCACATTTCTGGTATCTCTGAAAGCTTCTCTGTGCCACTCTGGGTCTCATATCTCAGGAAGATGGAAATGCCTCTGTTACCTCCATGAGTTCCCAGGCCCTGGGTCTTGATGCTTGGCTATGACTTAGGTTCTTCTGCCCATTAGAGAATTTGGGTCTGAATTTGGCTGTCCCATGCTCACTTCTGATTATATTGGTTGCTGTTGTTCAGTTCAGGTTTAGGATAACTTTACCTCTCTTTTATACCTTTACTATGATCTGTGCTTTTGTCTATGTGATGCTCTCAGGATAGGTAAGTTTATAGAACAGAAAAAATAAAAGCCAACAAGACTCAATGATATGTGTAAAATAACAGAGGAAATCTATTTAAAAGTTCTCATTGATTAAAGAAATCTTTGTGGCAGTATTTCCATTATCTACTGGTTCTAGTCTTATCCAGAAAAGTAAAATGCTCAGTAGAATTCTTCTACCTCAACTGCCACTTCCACTAAATTAAGAGGAAACAATATATCATAAATCCAAATTCAGTTTCTTCCTGTGAGGAAACTGCTGGTGTCATGAATTCAACTTATCTCACAATTTCCTCCCATCCTCTTGCAATGCCCTCCTTCTTTTCAATGCCTATAGGTTGGCCCATTGTTCCCATGCATGCACTACTCCCCACAGTCTTGCATTGTTTCTGTTCCATCTACTATAGAAATATTCTGTTAAATCATCCTTCAGAAACAACTTAGCCTGGAGCTGGCTAGTCTGAGACCCTCTTCAGCATCATATGTCCCAATAATATCCCATTTCTCCTTCCTGAGATACAGTGTGGCTCATATTCAGGTCTTCTAGGACTCATTGTTCAGATAAGGCTTCTATATTCTCCTGGCGTGGGTGAAGCGTTGAGCCTGAACTGATGTTCAATTCCTCCTAGGGCAGGTGATACTCATGAGGCTGGGGTAAGCTAGAGGCTGTAGTGGATGGAATGCTGCTTCTTAAAGAGCAGATGTATTGAAGTAGCCTGAAGAGATGTCATCACAGAAAGGTTCCCATTTCTCAGCCCAAGCACCCTGCTTTTTCCAAGTCAGGGTGTCTCCCAGAATGTCTTTAAGTGCTTCACCCTCTGTCCTTGAGAATGTGCTGCTTTCAGTTTCTCCTGCCAGGCCTCCTGCCTCTGCAGCCTTTGACGGCTCTTGCTGCAGTGTGATGAGCTCTTGATTCTGTATTTCTGGCTTCTCCTGTGAGCAGCAACAGATTTATTCCTTTTCTATCATTTCCTTTTTCATGTTGGTCTTCAGTATTCACTGGGCCTGTTGGTGGCACTGACAGAGATGGTGCTTTTCTTAGCAGGACCTCCACCTCTACAGCATCTCCTAAATGAGGACATAGCAGCTGAATCTCTCATTCACTTCATGGTCTACATATGTCAAGTAATGCCTCCTTGGAGGTGAACATGTGTCAACAAGCCACACAACAAAAGCCATGCTGCCTGGTGACTAGCCAGACTGGGGTCACAGCATGGGGCCTCTCATCCTCCTCCACCTTTACAGTGAGCTCAGGAATGCAAGTCTCATGTTCCTCCTGGAAGGGCTTTCAGGAGATGAGCAAGGACTTGGTGTTGATTAGACTGAGGAGAAAGCTGATGGTGCTCTCTTTGCAGAGTTCAACCTCAAAGATCCAGGGTGTTTCTCCCATTGGTGAACATGTGGTTTTGGTTTGCCCCTTGACAGCTACACACTTTACTCTGTGCACTCTGGTAAAATATTTGCGCCTGATCATTGATGCTCTGAAGCACAACCATAAGTCAGTGAAGTAATGGTCTTCTCAGTGGAAGTTGAAGAAGACATCTCTGATACCCTTGGAATCTTGCTGGGCCTGGAGCTTGGAGACTTTGATAAGATGTCACCTTATAGCAAATATATATATATATATATAGATATAGAT